>OY755042.1:14074271-14354271 GCA_963576565.1 Aspidapion aeneum
TTTTTCTGACTTGGTTATAAAATAGGTTAATTAGATTATATTAAAATTTTAAATGGTAACTAAAAGTTTTACTATGTTTAGTATTTAACGGTATATGTAGGAATAAGTGTAGTTAGGAAAAAACCTAGGAGATACAACCATAACAGCAGACGGCTCTGTAAGTCATATCAATAAAATTGTTTGGTTCTCATACGTGATATTTTAAAAACTGTTTAACACAAGGAAAATTAGAGATTATAAAAACAGAAAAGAACAGCAGAATAACGTAGTATTTTATTTTCTTTTAATATTTTTGTGACCAACTCATTAAATAAAATAAAATCTCATTACTCTTTTTAATTTGAAGAGCTTATTTCAACTCTTTTATATTATTTAAAATAATAAATTTATATATATTTTATTTATCAAACCTAAAAAAAATAAGTAAAAAGTCTGTTTTAATAACATCAATGAAGTAAGTAAATTCTAAGTCTATAAATTTTTGGCGCACAGCAAACATTTGTTTTTTCCTCTTTCAGATATTAATACGTAATTAGCATAAAAACAAACTGAGTGCAAAAGCACAAATCTAGTAAGGAAAATTTTAGTAATCCTGTATATCGGTATTCAGCATAACAGCCGTTGGCCTAGAGACAGTGTCTCTGTCGCGTTATGGCTAAAGTTCCATCTTTAAGTGTAAAGAACTTTTTATTGTTTTATTCCTTATACTTTGTTATAAGAGAGATACTATGTTTCTCTTCAGATAATATCTGCATCTATCAGATATCTTTAATATTTTTTTTACTTAAACAATGAAAATTCAATACCTAACTCTTTTTAATTTTTTTGGTATAGTCATTTGTCTTAATGACTAAGTCATTTTTGATCTTTTGTAAACTTTCAGTTATTTATCCTTTAACTTTTGTGTTAATTTAAAAAAATAATTACTTTTGATAAATATTCACATACCTTTGTGTTTTGTTTTCATTCTATTGGTTAAAATATGAACGTAAAATCGTAAAGTCCATTATTTTAAAAAATAACTTAGTTTTTTTTTGATCCTTCTTGTTGAGAACTCTTGTTTTTCTAAGTTCCAGTAAACCAAACAATAACCACGTCATCGATGGTTACTTGTTCGATTTAATCATATTTTTTTTAATCACTTTAAAGTAATTTTTTTTAAACTGGATATTATCATAGCAATCGTAACGCTGATAAGATATCTTTTTCTGTTTTTTTTTGTCATATTGAGAATTGATAACGTCAATATTATCCAGGCTCCAATATAATACCCTTTAAAACTATTTCAAATCTTTTGTTAGTTTATCAATAAAACAATATTTTTTTTTGTATTTTTCCCATAATGAAAATATGTTATAGTACTCTAACTCTATAAGTACTTTTTCTAGATAAAAATCTTAATAACTTTTAAAATCTGAACCTTTCCTTACCTATATGAGAATGAAATTTTTGCACTTTTCATTAGGTAAATATAAAAATTTAATTTAAATTACAAAAATGTTTTATCTTCTTCTAAAAATGTGATGTTTTTTTTAATGTTTGTTTTGTTTGCTCTCCTTGTTTATTATTGATTAAATTTTTTTTTTTGCATTCTATTATCAGTAATAAAATTATATGCTAGTGCACAGGCTTAAGCACTACATAAGAAAATAAATAACTAAAATATTTTTATTTTTATTGTCATCTTTAAATTATTTTGTTACCAACTAAAACTATGCCTTGATGTTTTTTTTTTAATGTGTATTTATGGTAAACAAAACTACCTATATCAATTTTGATGGAAATAAATAAATTCTTTAAGTAACTGTATAATTTTTTTTTTTTAAAGAAAACTTTACGAAAAAGTTAGTATTTCTAGTTTATTTTTACTAGCAAGCATTGCCTCATTTCTTTTTATAACTTATTTTTAAGTCTTGCGGTATCTAACAAACCTGCTGGATTTTTTTAATATACGTTTTCTTGTTTTTTCTTTAATCAACCTAATAAATTTTGTTTAATGTATTTTAGAGCATAAATAATTTTGTATATTTTGCGGCAGCAAAAGCTCTAAGTTCTTATTTTGTAGTTTTGTAAAAGAGAAGGAATTATTTTCTTCACTCAAGAATTCTTTTTTTTTACACTCAATAGAGACAATTGAAGCAATAATCAACTGTAATTTTCGTTTTTTTAATCATTCGCTTCAATTAGATTTTTTTTAAAGAACTTTGTTGTCAACTAGGTATATTTTTTTTTATTTTGTTTGTTATGAGTTATTGAAAATCGTCCACCGCCTCGAAAATCGGCAAAAATCTAAATTGGTCAAGTTTAAGTTTAAAAATTTTTTCATTTAAATTTTAAAGTCAAGTATTTTGACTCAAGGATGTCTAATTTATACACAAAGACATCAATTTTAACCTACTTTGTTTTGCTGCTGTTCTTAGTTTTTAGGAAATTGTATAAAATCATCCTACAATTTAAAAGAAAGTTAAATTAAATTAACTGAAAACTATTTAGAAAATGAAAAACCTAACAGATTATTTTAAAAATTATACTAAATCAATTTAAAATAAAAATATGTAACAAGATCTGAGAAATAAAAAGTTTAAATTGGAAAATTTTTGTTTTTTTGTGAAAATTAAAAGAAAATTCGGAAAAATTGTGGAAATATTCTAGGAGGAGTTTTATTCTAAGTATTTTTTTTTTGATGTGTATATACATCTGGCTGGATTTATTCTATTGATATTTGTTCCATTTACTTTTTTCTGTTCTATTTAAATTTGTTCGATTGAATTTGAATCACCATAAAATTAAAAAATTTTTATAACATTAATATCCTAAGTATGATATAAATTTGTAATAAAGTTTCTTTATTGATGTTTATTGTTTATCTTGGTATATTGGAATTTTTTTTTTAAATTTTCTTCTATTCTATCATATAAGTTATTTTGATTTGATTTGATATATGTTTTTTTCGGTAGAGTATTCCATGCTTGTTTTAAAGATTGTTGTATTAACCTGGTAGTGTTTTTTATTACAATGAAAACGATAAACCAACTTTCTTTTAAAGTTTTTTTTTATTCAATATATACTATTTGTTTTTAATTATTATGATAAATGTTTTTTTTTACATTTTAAAGTAATTACTAATAAAATATCAATTAGTGTTTGTAATTTCCTACTTTTATTTTTGTTTAGAATTTGTTTTTTATTATATTTTTTTAATACAAACACATTTCTTTGGTTAGACAAACTTTCTTAAGTGTTTGTCGTCTAACAAGTTTTAGTTCATCTAAAACTTATACAAAAACAATGATCATAAAATCTAAAATTTTCAATCTTTATTTTTTTTATTTTTGCTTAAATTTAATTATTGTTTTACATAAGGTTGGTTTATTGTTCTTAAAAACATTGTTTTTTCTTGTATTAAAATCACTTTATTTTTAGGTCAGCTACTGCAAAGTTTTATCAGCCTGTTTTTTTTCTACAAGGCAAAACAGTTCCATCAAACCAGCAAGCCAAGCCGAACCAAACCACTCCACCATTGCGGTCCTTACATCAGCTTAAGTAGCCATCAACGCTATGTCTTTTTACAATCGCTGAGCAAACCTCCAATTGGATATTTCTGCGCAGATTCATTGCAGAATTTGCTGTTCCCGTTTCAACGATGGCCAATGTATAAATTCAGATGTCACTATATACATGGTGTTTTTTCTAAACGCTATAGGGGAAACGGTTTGGATTGGAGACTCCCTTCCTTAATTTACCTACGTTAATTTAAATGTTTTTATTTGTCTCCATAAATTTCTGCAGCAGACTATATATATATATACTTTTCGGCAGTAGTTTTCGTACAATTTTTCTTAAAAATATATAGACGTATATATTTTTATATTTTTTTTGTCAAGTTTTTTTGCCCTCATTTAGTTTAAGTTATCGTTGTTAATAAGCTATACAGATTTCTGTTCTTGCAGTACTGTTTGGAGTCTACTGATCGTTCACCATGTTTGTTGCTGACTAGCTGATCTAAGATGTTCTACCTAAACCAGTGTTGCTGTCCAGTTTTTCAAGACGTTTGTTCCAGCCAGAATGTTTTGTTGATTGTCGCTAATATCCAGGAGAAGAGAAACGAAAACGAAGATAAATTAGATTAATTTGATTAAATTTGTTTGCACTATTTAATGCTTGTTGTGATAAACCATTTTATTTTGACTAGCGTTGAAAAAAAATTGTTTACACTTAAATCAGGGGGGAGTAATGTAACAATACGGTTTTTGCAGATTTGCTTTAATTTATTTAATATTTATTTTAATATATTTGTCCACTTATTTCTTAAAAGCAGTTCAAATATTAACGGTTTCTTTATTTCTTTTCTCAGTGAAACCAAAAACCTAGAGAAAATATATCTGGAAGTAATTATTTTTAATTTATGACTGTTTATGTTATCGCTGGTCTAGACCTAAAAAGCTCTATTCAAAGTAGTACAGGTTAAAGCAACCATATAAGTATTATTTAAAATTATAGTTATACATAATATACCATACCCGTTTTGCCAGGGTCATCGTCTTAACTTAACTTGTCATATTTAAAAACAACAACTGTCATTGGCAAGCCTTAATAACATTTTGTTATTTGGCACTCTATATACGTATTGGAACATTTTCTCAGTTAACAAGCATTAATTAGTATGTTTTGCATTGTAACTAGCTTTAAGACATTTATTGAGAAAATGGCAACATAAACACAGTTAGTTTTCAAGCGAGCTTTCTGACTGTGGTTAGTTTTTAAATGTATACGGCCAGTTCGTTCTTAGGGCCTTTATCTTATATCAAGTTATTTAAATTGTGAAACTGGATAAACAAAAAAGTTATGTTCCAACGCTTGTGAAGGAATTTGAGGTCCTGTCGTTCTTACTTTGGTGCTATCCTTTTCTATACCATAGTTTTCTGTCTCTGATTGCACCAAAGAGAAGTGGAAGGGACTTAGGGGTAGAGTACCTAGAAATTTCTATACGGGTGAGAGGACAGAGTTTAGTTGGGTTTCTTTGGGTCAACTTCTTTCTTAAAATGGAGTTTTATTCAGGGGAAAATACTTTTCCTTTGAATAAATATCTTTTATTTAATTCTTAGTATAACTCAATTTCTATCTTAACATATTTTATTAATTATTTACCATCATTTATTTCTGAATTGAGTTATCGTTTATACCAGTTTATCACTGTTTTAATTAAACATCAAATTACTTTTTTAAATAAAACTTTCTTGTTGCCAAACATTTTGTTTATAATTTTATAATTTCCTTACCTTAAGTACCATACTATAACAGGTACCATCTGAATTAATTAGTTTATAAAAACATTTTTACATAATGAATTTTATAAAATAATAATTTATTTAAAATATACCTATAAAAAGGTAAATAGAAAGTGTAAAATATTAAGATAAAAATGGTTGCAACCAATCTCAAAAAAGAGAAAATATAGTCCATAAGCAGTGATAATGTCTAGTGTATGAAGAAAAAGAAGATGAAGAACAATTGAACAGGTATGTATATATTTCCTACATTGATTGATTTAATTGAGAAAAACACCTATAGCGCACTTCCTTCAAGAACCGTCAAATTCCCTTTCGAGAGTTAAATTAGTCAATCAGTATCATATTTAATCTTTTAATTTACTAATTTTTAGTTGTTGCAAATTTGGTAGCTAACAACATTTAAGCCTTGACCACTTTATTTGACAGTACCACTGTCATATACGCCAGGCCCTGTTACAGTGTGCACAAAAACCTTTGTTTTTTAAATTACTTGGTCCCTGCACATTTTAGAAAATAAAGTTTTAGACAAAAGTTCAACACAATAAAATTTCTTGCAAAAACGCTATTGTAAAGTTTTTTGTCAGACGAATGGGTTTCGAGTCATGACGCTAAACATTTCTCCGCCTTTTTGGATTTTAAACAGTTTTTTTATTTAGTGGCCTTTAACTTGAAAACTGCTTATAACTGGGAAAATATAACATAAATAAAGACCAACTAATAGCCTATAAAATGGCCTATTGATGCCAAATTAAGTGCTAACCGTGGACTTGGCTCTCTTAGGCGATACATCGTTTAAAAGATAATTTAATTTTCTACAATAAAGTTTATTACATACTTTCTGTAAAATGCTTACCTTTTTGGAAAATTACATAAAACTGAATAATTTCGATTTATTTTGCATATACTATGGAAATACATAGGAAACGGGTGTACTGCTAACACTTCAGCGTTCGTATCTCAGCAAGGGTACTACCCAGATGAACTCAGTGATATACTATTTTATAGGCTATTAATTGGTCTTTATTTTACGTTATTACAGATTTTCTCAAAAATAAGCAGTTTCGAGGTTGAAGAACACTAAAAAAAAATTCGTCAAAATCCAAAGTAGAGGCGAAATGTTTAGCGTCATAACTCAAAAACCATTCGTCTGATAAAAAAATGTATAAAAGCGTTTTTGTAGGGAATTTCAACATCTTTAACTTTTGTTCAAAACGTTCTTTTCTTAAACGTATAGTAACCAAGTAATTTTAAAAAAACCCTGTTTGTGCACACTAAACCAAGATGGCGGGGGGTGGGCGGCCCCCCACAAAGTTGAAAATTCAAATTTGTTTTTAGGACTCCAATGTCAATGCCATATGTCAAAATCGCAAACGACAACACCTTTTGCAAGCTGGGGGTCTTTTTTTCGCTTTAATGACTGGCCTAATATAGCTAAATCACCCAGTGCGTTTGACGGGTTTGCATTTTTTACTGTTCTTTTTAAGTAGCTACCTGTGTCGCTCACACAAAATTAGTCGAAGATTGTCTTATTGGGTCAAAAATCTCAATTTCTTACCCGAACAAAAAAAAACTTCCAATTTTGAAACAATGTATTTCCTTAAACAATTTATCCGAAAAATATGAATAAATGCTCATTAGATTCGCTATTTCTTTATCTGTAAGACACATTTAAAGACATTTTTTTTTTCAAGTTTCCCCAAGAAATGGGTATTTTTCTGTCAATGTTAGGGGTTTTGGCCACCAATTTTGTGGAAATTCGTCCTAGGTCAAATTATTGATCACATTCTTGTTCTCTGATCACTTCTAAATCAATGTACCAATTTTCAACATTTTACTGCAAAAAACTTCTGAATTATAGAAAATACCCAAAATCATGTCAAAAATTTATGAAAAACAGAAAAATGGCTATATCCTAGCCAATACATTTTTTTGAAAGCCAATATTTTGGCTTTTGTCTATTCTCCAGGTAGGTAATATTCCCACAAAAAATCAAGAAAATGGCAGTTGGTGAGGGACAGGTCCGGCTTTTCTTAAATAATTTTGCTCTATGCAATGCTTGATTTTTATTTTATTAGGGGTCGTCTATAAATTACGTAACAGGATTTGGAGGGGTTCCTGAAAGTTTGGCAAAGTGTATCAAGGGGTAGGGAGGACTTTGTTAGGTAACAACTTTTGCCTACAATAAAATAAAGAAATCTATACAACTAGTAGTTACCTAGTATTACTAGAAGATGGTGTTTTGTTAGTATGAAACATATTTATATCCGTTCTTTGTAGCAAAATGCCTATGATTGTTAAAAGGACAACATAATATTTCTTGAGAAGTTCGCTTTTTTTCGTTAATTCTAAAACAACGCAAAATCCTGGCGTTAGCTTGATCATTGAAAACAGCGAGCAATGAATATTTATATTAACACCACAAAGGGTTATATTGAAAAGTAAAAACGGGACGTAATATAATGATTGTTTCACCAAAAAGTTACAAGCGCGCGACAAGGTTAAATATACTACATCTTCGTAAGTATTGTGAAAAAGCTTAAAGATCACTAAGATTTGACTGAGAAATCTCAAAATTGCTCACTGCCCGTTTCCGGGAAAACGGATGACGCGACAATTGTTTTTCTTTTACGACAGATTTACGACAAATTGACGACAATTAATGCATTTATTAGTTTTTGAAAATTTTAATTTTTTCAGGGGTGGTAATGCAAAGTTGAGACTCAACTTAGCATTACATACCTTTTCAGGAAAACGGGTGGCGCGACAAATTTTTTTCGTTCACGACAAATTTACGACAAATTTACAACAATTATTCCATAGATTAGTTTTTAAAAATTTTAATTTTTTCTGGGGTGGTAATGCTAGGTTGAAACTCAACTTAGCATTACATATCTACCTTTTGCAGGAAAACAGGTGGCGCGACAATTTTTTTTCTTTCACGATAAATTTACGACAAATTTACGACAATTAATGCATATATTGCGAATATCCAATTCTTAAGTGGTAATGCTAAGTTTATAGAGGTTTCAAAATAGTCAATGCACCCTATTTATATTATTTAATTTTTTTTAAATATTCGCTTGCTCCCCTTTTTTTAATAAAAATGTTCTACTGTAGCGCCAATTTCTATAAACAATACTTAATTTCACTCAACTGTATTGTCAATTTTGCAGTCGTTTTTTACTTTGTGGCGCCATTTTTGACGAAAAAAACGTAATTTTTCAGAAATTTGAAACACAAAAGATTACAGCGGTATGATTACTTCCGAAAAAAGATTTTTTAATTTGTTTTTTTAGTTGTTTTTTTTTATATTGAAATTATTTCCTTTCTTAGTGTATGTTAAGCCCTTCCGTAGTAGTATTTTTCGTGTTCCGGAGGTATAAAGTTTGAAGCTCAAGCTCCCCCAAAACGGGCTGGCTAGTTCCCCTGAGTTTATGGGTGAGCATGAAAATATTAGAAATTTGCAAAAAAAAATGGGAAATTATTATATAATGTCGGAAAATTAAAAACCTAAAGAATGGCCACACTTAACCCGAAGAGGAAAATGTTTTAGCTTGACCGTAGGTCCACAGTGTTTCGTGTGTTAGTATATTTACTTACAGGATTTTCGTGGTTCCTTTTAATAATCGAAGGATTGAAAAGTATCTTCTTGTACCTCAAAAGAAAGACTTAAAGTACACTTTTAATCCCTAAAGTGAATAATACGATCTTTTGTTTTTAAATGAGAGGCAGTACTTTTTCCACTTTCTTCGGGTAGAGAACAAAATTGCTCACAAATTTGATTGAATCAAATCTTCAAAAAATCATCTTTTATAATATAAGGTCAAATATAGCCAGTCAAGCATTTACTTAGAAAACCTCACTCTTATAGAAAAAAAATATAACAGAAATGTTTGGTAGCCATATTTGCTTTAATCCGTGATTAAACTCTGATTTTGTTAAAAATTGCAAACTACCCCCCAACTTTGGCGCGCCGTAAGCAAAAACTGTTGATCGGAGCGAAAAAATGCATAAAAACAAAGTTGTGCGCAATTTTATTCTCTATATATGTTATTTAAACTTTTTTTTATAGCACCTACTCCAACGGTGCTATTTTCCTCCAAGCGCCGCGATGCAGAGTTTTCATCCCCCCTCCCCTCGAGCGGCAACCCCCCGAGATCGCAAACTTAGATGTACTATCAGAGGACCTATGTCTATCATCCCACCAAATTTCAGCTTTGTGCGACCTTTTGCAAATAGAAATCCCGTGACGCTTGTGCTAGTAACCAAAAAGTTAGGCACACCGTTGATGTAACTTAGTTGGCTACAGCACATAACAAAAATCTGTTAATATAACGTAAATGTAACAAAGTTTTGTACACTGGGTTATTTTTACAAAAAAATTATTTCCTCCCGGTCTAAAGAAACAACAGCTAATCTTACCTAACGCCATCGTTCGCAATTACAAAGACAATTAAGGATACTTTGTTGAGTCCGCCTTTTCCGACGAAGTTTTTAATTAACGGGATTTTTATCTTTTCCTTGTTAAACGAAATATTGATTTTCGTATAGCGGTTTCGTTCCCAGTTTTTAATAAAATTCAGACATTAATATTATAGATAGCAGTGGCAATAAAGCTTTAATTTATTAGAAAATAAGCAAGTACGAGTAAACTTATAATTTTTGCGACATTACAATACAATACAATTGATAAAATATGCCTCTATTTCATAATTTAGAAAATAACAATAAATTTATAATCATAACAAAAACATTTCATGTAAAAAAAAGCCAGGTACGAAAAAATGGCATTCCGTAAAAAGAATTGAGATAAAAGTAAAGCCAAGTTCTCCAATACAAATTTCAAAATGAAAGGCTCTTACTAGTTTGGAAATGTTTTTTTAAACTTTGCTATTACAGCCAAACTTCTTTATGTTCCATTTAGCACTGTGCCTAAGAATCATTTACAGAAGTAATAGCCAAGTTTAGAAAAATATTTCCAAACTAGTTAGAACCTTTCTTTTTGAAATTTGTATTGGAGAACTTGGCTTTACTTTTATCTCAATTCTTTTTACGGACTGCCATTTTCGCGGACTTGGCTTTTTTTTACATGAAATGTTTTTGTTACGATTTCACTTCTTTTTTAAAGGAATTGGATAATACTTAATTTTTAAAGTAGTATAATATAGTTCAAAAGTTTGCAATGCCTTACCTAAATTTTTGAGGTTTTTAAATTTTTTTGTGGGCAGTGTTACTTTTACATAACTTTACATTATTACATTTATAGGGAAAGGAAGTAAATTAGAATTTTGGGGGGTTTTAATTTTTTTCTATAACTTTATCATAGTTACTATCGGTCTTCCAAAGCTCAGCTTTCTAGCATGTCTGGAAGTAGGCAATGTTACTTTTACTTAAATTTACAGTTATAGGGGAGGGAAGTAAATTAGAATTTTGGGGTGTTTTAATTTTTTTCTATAGTTTTATTATAGTTCCTATCAGTCTGCCAAAGTTCAACTCTCTAGCATATCTGGAAGTGGGCGATGCTACTTTTACATAACTTTAAATGTATAGGGGAGGGCAGTAAATTATTATTTTGGGGTTTTTTGATTTTTTCCTATAGTTTTATCATAGTTCCTATCAATCTGAAAAAGCTCAACTCTCTAGCATTTCTGGAAGTGGGCGATGCAACTATTACATAAATTTAAATGGGGAGGGGAGTAAATAAAATTTTTTGGGTTTTTTGATTTTTTCCAGGGATTTAGTCATAATTTCTATCAGTCTGCCAAATTTCAGCTTTGTAGCATGTCTGGAAGTACAGTAGTGAGTGAGTGGCAATTTCGACGTTTTTTGAAATTTCGTAACTACTTTATGGAATTCCATGAAACTTGGAGTGGTTATTAACTCCGTGGAGATCTACGAATTCGTAGCTCATTCCGAAGTAGAGTTTTAGGTAGGTCAAATATCGGCTGAAATGTTTCAAGAAAAGATGGTTACGGCGCGCGAACTGCCGTGCCCTTAGATTAACAGGACGGCGAGACCCAGCAACGCTACTCTTAACCGCCATTATACCAGAGCTGTCACAAATACATTATGAAAGTACTTCTAGTGCAAGTACCGAGTACATTAATATTTGTAAAAGTACTTGAAGTACTAACTACATTTTCTTTTCAAATGTACTTCTAGTACCAAATACATTATAAAAATACTTGATTTTCTCCAAGTCTTTTACTTTTAAAATAAAAGTACTTCAAGTACTTTAAATATGTGAAGAAATTAGAAAAATGCCAGAAATATCAAAAAAATGTCAAAAATTTTAAAAAATTTCTAAAAAGTAAAAAAATGTCAAAAAACGTCAAAAACTTCAAAAAATATCTAAGACGACAAAAAATTTAAGAAAATTTCAAAAAATGTCAAAATCCGTCAAAAATGTAAAAAAAATTCAAAGATGTAAAAAAATGTAAAACATGTCAAAAATGTTTATAAAATTTTCAACCTGAAAGGTTTTACTTTTTGAAATATTATTGTATGTAAATATTTTTTACTTATATACCTAAATTGCATTTATTTATTTTTTCCGAACTCATCATTTTACATACAAATGCCATAGAAAGGTAATTGAAAGAGATAATTTCATTACCTAGTCGCATCAAAATGTTTTTAACGTTTTGTAGTTTTGAATAGGGGTGTCACAGCTACCCCGAACTACGGGGTAAATGGGACCTACCCCAAAAGACAAAATCTTTTAAATATATTAAGTTTTTCTCCGTACTACCAACACCCCTCTATAGATGACATGACTGCTGTGGTCGTTTCTCACACTGAATGGGAATTTCAAGTCCCACGAAATAATGAAGCTGCGTGCAAATAATTAAGCCTATAGCATTATTCTTTGGATAAGTGTTTACCTAATATTAGGATATATATTCTATGGCAACTTCTTTATAGCAAAATAATTACGTTTGATATATGGTATTTATCATAAAAAAATTAAATACGGACCTGGATTTTTTTTATTACTATTTTGATTAGTATTATGTTATATTTAATTTATCTATTTTGAAACGCTAATTAAAAGATTTATAAAGAAAGTAAAAAATGTTAAAAAGTCAGAAAAATAATATCATAGTTATTATTTAATGGTAGCACAGCAACTGAAATAAAATTTACTTCAACATGGAAAAACAAAAGCGTGGAATTGACATTATCATTTTACTTGTCATTTTTGTGAATGGCTCACTCACAATTATTCCATTTCCGCATATCCAGATTTTGAAAAATGTGATATGTTTGACTGCTTTATTCAAGCAACAAAATCCAAATATTTAACCGGCAGAATTATTTTGATGCAAAATGCGTTTAAAAAAATTACTCAAAAATGCCAACAATGTCTTACACATATTGGCAATCAGTTTGAACATTTATATCTTTGCAGAAAAATTAGTTATTTTTTTTTGTTATTTTGGTAGACTTTGTTTCAAATAAATCTGTAAATTAACGTAAAACCGTTTTAATTTGTTAATTATCAAAACAGTTAAACTAAGAATCGTTTAACTAGCAAGTTTTAATTTATATATATGTTGGAAATATTCAGGTTCGGACTAAATTTTCTTTAAAAATATGAAATATTTCTTTTTACCATAAACAAAATGTTTTTAAATTTTTATTATTTTGTGATAATAATAGCATGAAACCAATCAATTTTAAAAATTTGATAACGTCATTAATTTCTTTTAAAAAAGTTGCCATAAAAAGGTTCTTATAGAATAAAAATATCTCGTAAAATAAGCGAGATATAAGGGATTATCCCTGTATTAGCGAAACTACGGGGTATAGCAAAAATCTGATTACACCATTTTTATGGGCTCAAAAAAAGAGCATGGTAAGGTACAATCAGAAAATTGATATCTTTAATAATGACCGAGTTTCCCATTTAATCCCATTGAAAATGGGACACGTTGTACACAACTCGATAGAAAGTAACTTTCTTACACTCGCGTGTTGTTTCATTTGGCTACCGCCTCGTTCACAACATTCACGCTCGTGTGAAATTTGTCATTTTTTTCTCTTGTTATGTAATATAGTATTTCAGTCGATTAAATATGTATAGAGATAAATAAAAACCAAACTAAATTGATAGAACGGGAAAAGCTTCTGCCCCTTAATTCAAAACAAAGATCTTTTGTAATAATTTTTTTTGCGCCCTTGGAACAAGGATATGTTTTATTTACTTTAGAGATTAAAGTGTACTTGTAATCGCTTTCTGAAGGTATTAAAATGACACTTTTCAATACTCCGAGATTGCAAGCAACCGCAAAATCCAAGTAAGTAAGTAAAACGACAGTGACGTACGCAGGGGGTTATTGGAAGCGCCCTCCAGAACCACTGAATATTGAACCCTTAAACATGAATTTTCTATCCAGCATACCCCAATTTTAGAAAAATTAAATACCTTTCGTAAGAAATTAATACATTATTTAAGCTCGGATCTGGGCCAAAATCTAGGGGGAGGTAATGTTTGACGGAAAACTATTTATATAGTTATTTTTACATTCAAAGCCCACACAGCTATGGCTAGAAAAGGAATTGTTTTTGACGAATTTTTTTTTGAGATAATGCCGAAAATGTGTTATTTGGGTGTATTTTGACCTATCCTACCAATATCGTCGTGACGTCTGTCTGTGTGTGTGTCTGTCGTGTGTGCTCCTAAACCGCTTAACCGATTTTTATAAAAATTTCAGGAAAAATAATGTTTGACACTCTAACAAGCTGATTAGATTTTGGTCAAATTCCATTAATGCTAATGCTAATTTAGAAAATACTAACTTTGTAACGGAGCATCGCATCAATATGAGGTTTTCGGAATATAGTAGACTACGTTTGGGTCAATAATTCGTAGTATAAACAACAACTTCGTAGGAGCTTTAGTTTCTGAGATATTTACAAAAAACTGTTTTTAAGGCTGATTATCATAGCTTCACTTGAAGTTTGCTAATAGGCTAGCTAGGAAGGTATCAGATCTGTCATAGATGTATTTATTTTTTCTAAAATAGACTTTTGTATTGAGATAAAATAAAAGCCAAGTTCTCCAATACAAATTTTAAAATGAAAGGTTCTTTGTAGTTTGAAAAGGTTTTTTAAACTTTGCTATTACAGCCAAATTTCTTTATGTTCAATTTAGCACTAAACCTAAGAGTCATTTGCAGCCGTAATAGCCAACTTTAGAAAAACATTTCCAAACTAGTAAGAACCTTTCAATTTGAAATTTGTATTGGAGAACTTGACTTTACTTTTATTTGAATTTTTTTTACGGAATACTGTTTTTGCGTACCCAGCTTTTCTTTACATGAAATTGTTTTGTTATGATTTCACTTCTTTTTTAAAGAATTGGATAATATTTAATTTTTAAAGTAGTGAAATATGCAAAATATTGTTCAAAAGTTTTGCAATGCCTTATTTAAAATTTTGAGGTTTTTAAATTTTTTCCCATGGTTTTAATATAGTTCCTATTAGCCTTCCAAAGCTCTGCTCTCTAGCGTTCCTGGTGGAAAATGTAAATTAAAATGTTGGTGTTTTTAAATTTTTTCCTATAGTTTTATCATAGTTCCTATTAGTCTTCCAATGCTCAGCTCTCTAGCGTTTCTGGAAGTGGGCAATGTTACTTTTACATTGCTTTACATTTATAGAGGAAGGAAGTTAATTATAATTTTGGGGCTTTTAAATTTTTTCTATAGTTTTATCATAGTTCCTATCAGTCTGCCAAAGCTCAGCTCTCTAGCGTTTTTGAAAGTGGGCAATGTTTCTCTTACATTACTTCACCAGTGGCGGTTATTCAATATAAGGGCTGCGGGGCTGCAGCACCGGCTAATTTTGAGTACAGTAATATATTTTTTTAGTACAGAATTTTTTTGTTCTTTTTTTTCTCACTAATTAAGCAGGCACATGCCTACAACATTTGCATAATTGGTACAAGGGGCAAGCCTGTTGCTGTTCGGGCTCTTGAGTCTGGTGGGCTCGTCGCTCTGCTTGCGATGTGCGCTGTGTAGATGCGCGGTAGATTTTGCCGGGTCTGTTAACCAAACTCCCCCGAATAAAGGACGGATGAATACAGATTGTACCACACATTAAACTAGAACTATTCAACTGATGTCTCAGCTATGCAAAATTTTAGAAAATAGGGGTAGTGTTTCATTTATATTTTAAGAACAGATAGAAACTGCAATTTGTACCTAGTTGAGTGTTGACATAATTTACGTCATTACGGTACTTTTATGAATGAATATTACATTTGAGTGTTTGGCAAAGCAAAAGCATTTGTAATAATTAGTTTTATAAGTGCGGTGTGTGGTAGGTACAAAAAACTTTAATAAAACATGAAAACTACCGAGGATATAACCATTACTCTCCGGGATTTTAAAAGTTTACCTTTTTTTAACGAAAAGTTTACCTTTTTTTTAACGAAAAGTCAAAAATCAAATAAAAAGGTCGTCCTTTAGGGCCTATCCTTAAATTACGTACCGCTCAAGAGGGGGAGGGGGGGTTTGGCTTTGCGTTACACTCAATGGTTTTTTAATGTGTTTTTTTCTTGAAAATGTGTTACGAGAGGGGTAGGGCGTCAAAAATCCTGAATTTTTGCGTTACGTATTTCAAGGACGTTAATTTCCTTACCAGATTTAGAAATAACGTACCTATGGTGGAAAAAGTCGCGGCAAAAACTATATAAGAACATTCTCTCGCGATGTTAAGAAAATTCTTTCGCGATGTTTATAAGCGTTTTAAATGGATTTGTGGGTGCAGTGTAAAAAACAAATTATTTGGTTTTCCTTGTTTGACATTTGGTGGTGACTCAAAGTGGACTATTTCCGATGCTGACAATTTGAACCATTTACTGGATTTTTTAAAAATTGTCTTGTTCCCCACTTTGCAGAACCGCCACTTTTAAACCTCACGCGCCGCCACTGAACTTTATATGTATAGGGGAGGGGAGTAAATTAGAATGTTGGGTTTTTTCTTTTTTCCAGGGGTTTGGTCATAATTTCTACCAGCCTGCCAAATTTCAGCTTTGTAGCATGTCTGGAACAGTAGAATTTTGATGATCTATACATGAGTGAGTGAGTAGCAATTTTGACGTTTTTTGAAATTTCGTAACTACTTTACAACTTCATGGGAGTCCATGAAACTTGGAGGGGTTGTTAACTCTATGAATATCTACGACTGTGCAAGGTTTGAGATTCGTAGCTCATTCCGAAGTAGAGTTTTAGATACGTCAAAATATGGGCTGAAATGTTTCAAGAAAAGATGGTACAGCAGTTGCGCGAACTTGGCGAGGCACCGCCGTGCTCTCAGATTTGCCAATTTGTTTATTTTTAAAGCGATAACTCGAGATACATCCAAACGTATTGAGAATTATCTCGATAGATATACTAACAAAAGGGTATTATACAGTGGCCTGTCTTATAGCGGGCCAGGGGGGGCGAACGCCACCCCTTCCCCTCTGCGCTTGGCGCCCCTGGGGTCCTTTGAGAAGAAAATAGAATTAATAGTGTTATTATTTGCGCCCCTTAAGGTCCTCGGCCCCCTCGCCCTTTTATCCACGACACGCTACTGGTATAGGTAACTTAAGATATTGCCTTTTGCAGGCATGTCTTTTTTGCAATTGTGCTGAGTATCTCAAGATATTGCCTTTAGTTATTCAGCAAATTTAAAATACAAAACTGAGATACCCCCCAAAATTTTGAAAAAAGTAACATTTTGAGTGTAAAAAACGTGAAAACACAAAAAAAAATCATTAAAGCTGATTCTCTGTGCAGTTCTGATTAGGCACATAATGAAAAAAAATTATTCTGAAAAGTGGAAATGATTATGAATTTAGTTTTTTGCCTCTCCTGAAAAGTAGCAAAATCTGAGTTACCCATTTTTGACTTCCTACAACAGACTAATACCTACATTTTTTAAAACATTATACTTTTAAAGAGGCATTTGACGCTTATTTCCCTTCTCTGTCATTGGGGAAGAGGTTGAACAACGAAGGCTACAAAAATATTTGTTAAATAGGGACCTATTGCAATAAAGTCAGGCACAAATTGTGCCGGGCACTATATTGACAGTTTCGCATTAAAAACTGACAGTTGATCTTTCACAATATTGACATACCAAAGTCGAATTTAGAAATCCAGTAATTTATTTTCCATTAATTGTGGCGTCACTATTAATTCCGGCTCTTATATTACACAATGGCCTTATTTTGAAAGAAGAAAGTATAATGTGAAACTGTCAATATAGTGCCCGGCACAATTTCTGCCTGGCTTTATTGCAATAGGTCCCTAATGTCTCGTCACTCGTATAAATAAAACCGACCTGTTTTTTTTACTTTTTAAGAAAAATATTGGAATTTTAAATTCTATAATTTAGCTTCTATAGTCATCATGATTTTCTTCTTGGCAGTGTGTTTTTGGGTACTATACAAAAACTTGAATATAAAACTTTGCTTTGTGACACTGATCGGCTTAACGATTAAATTTAATTAACGCTTGCGTTTTTTGACTAATTCTGATTAAGATAAGCCATACAGCTACCAGTGTTGTGTTCTGGCAGTGAGTCCGAACATGCCAAGATATTTTTGAGCTCGTTGACTGTTAACGACTTTGTGTATATAAAAATAAATTGGGAAATTACTTAAGCTATTCATTCAGCATTTTATGGCACAAGGTGTCTGACGGGGATGCCAGCATTATAAATAACGAAATTTATTTAGCAAATTAACTAAATCTCTATCAAGATAAGAAGTTATAAAATTAAATAAATACAAGTTGTAGGTACAAAGTAATCGTTTTTTCACAGAAGTATTTAGGCAAGGCCATCAAAACTAAAGTCCTCGACCCTGCAACAATCAGTGGTACTCGAAGGCCTATTTTTATATTAGATTTTATGGGACTATAGTGCTTTTTTTGCGAGGGTTCATCAGCTCATATCAGTACTGCACAAATTTTGCAACAAGGCCCAAGAAGACTCAATAGGACCCGTGTCAGTACAATAAGACTCAAAATATTTTAACCCGGCGTTGGTACACCTGGTTATGACATAACCGGGATTGACAAAAACCAACAGAACTTATGAATTCGCAGCGCTTCAAGCTTGCCCCTCCACCTACTCTCAAACAACACTTGTTCTAATCGCGGACCACTGAAAAAACGGGTTTAGTATCAATCTGCCTCTGGTGCTAGGAGGTAAACTTGCCTCGGGCATGTGATACCCAGGTGTACCAGCCGCGTAACATTTTTTGTAGCAAATCCCCAAAATAATAATCCGTTGGGTGTTATTAACATTCCATATGTTCAAGGGATTTTAGAAAACATAAGACGAATAATATTAAAACAGTATTTTCATCGGGAAATACGATAAGGAGTTTTGTAACTAAAGCAAAACCAGAAAATCCCTCAAATAATAAGGGATGCATTTACCAAGTTCCGTGTGAGTGTAGTAAATCATATGTAGGTGAAACGAAACGCCCTCTTCAGGTTAGAGTAAATGAACATCTAAAAAGTACCCAATTAGGGGTATTGAAAAATCCGGTTTAGCGGATCATGCATGGTCAAATGATCACAGGAGTCAGTGGTCAGAACCTAAAGTATTGCATAAGGAGTTGCATTCTCGAAAACGAAAGTTTATTGAAGCCGCGTTTATAATGCAGAATAAAGAAGTTTTCAGTCAACCAAGCATGGACATATCAAACATATGGAAACCAGGCGTTTTAGAATTAAAAAAGGGGGCGATCCGTCACCCCTGACTGCACACCAAGTAGTATAAGTAGTAGTCTATAGACTAGATTGTTTAGTTTACACTTTAAAACGGCTAGAGATACTTACTAACCGAAACGTCGTGTTTAAAATAAATAAAGGCAATGGAAGTCCGACATTTTTATTTCTATTTAAAAAGTATTTTTTAGTTCTAACTAAGAATTTCTTTGTTTTTTATATAAAAGTACGCCCCTGGATTTTCCTGTTTGCAAATATTTAGACAAATATTTTTTTAGTTTTGCTATTTGCTTTTGTCTCTCTATTATCTTCGAAATAAAATAAAAATTTAGGTTCTAAATTACTTCTAGCCTTTTTTACGCTATTTTAAATGCATTTTAGTATCTAACGCTACATGACTAATGTTATATTTCTTTTTTTTTCAACGTCAAAAGGTTCAGAAAATTAAAACATAACATCATATTAAAATTTTGTGTCTACTGTTAACTTCAAATGCGAAATGGTACGTGGGTATGTCATACCCGGGTGTACCATCCATGTTAGGAAAAATAGGTGTACCAACGCCGGGTTAAGAAAAATTAACAAAAAAAAATTTTTTTGGTTAAAAAGTTTTTTGTCAGGAAACTTTGAAAACATTTTGGTAATTACCTTATTTTTGTGCGCTGGCTCACATTACCTTTGTATTATAACGTTTCTTTAATTGTTAATATCAAACTATTTTTCTATTTATTACAATTAAATTTATTTAAAATCTAAAAGAACTGTGGAATGTGAATTATGAATCTTAAAGTATGAAAATATTTAACTTTTGATTCCCGTGTTTTGTATTCTGCTATATTCTTAAACACCTTTAGCCATCATTGGCCACCATATTTTTTCTAAAATATACCAGGACAAATGTCCACGCAAGCTCAAAATTCTTAATAGGTCAAAGGGCGTATACAGCCCAAAACAAACGGGGATAGCGGTTTCTGAATTCCATGGCCTTCTTAACTTAAGGGGAGCCCCCGCGCAAATTAATAATCTATTTAAATTTCTTTATCTGATTTTAAAAAATCCCGAAAAAATATCTCAAATTTAAAATATTTTAAGAATATACCAAAGTTTACACAATTAAAGTTGCTGCACTTGAGCCGACGGCCGACATCAAACGCCGAATGACACATCTGTTTTGCAGCGAATTTTTGGCTGGTGGATCTTTGAGCCGGCGACCGACATCAAACGCCGAATCGCACACCTGTTTTACAATTACGACCAGCGACAGCCTACGTCGGCACGCGTTTGATCTCTATATTTCCATTGATTTTTGACAAGTGTAAACTTTGTTTATAAAGTGTAAATGACTCACAATATTTTAATGGGTGATAGATAGATATATACCAAAATAAGAAAAAAAAGTTGATATAACATGTTTTTAAGAAAATTAATTTTTATAATTTGAAGAGTATGGGAAAAAGGGTTTTAGCAAAAAATAAAATCTGCCCAGGCCAGATGATTAGCTGGCTAATTATGATTTAAAAATGTAGTTTTTTTAATCATAAATGACAAGTTGAGGATATACAGGCTGTCAAAACACCTCCAAAATGGTTAAAAAATTTTAAAAAAATTTTTGTTAAATTATTGCATACATAAACTTTTAAAAAATTATCAAAGATGTGTTCTTTCTATGTCTACTTAAAGACTTCTTTCTAATAAAACAACAATAGTATTGCATTTAATATAATGCATTTATAAAAGTATATGACGAAAAAAAAACAGTTTAATTGTGATTCCAACTCTCCTACGTGGAGCATTTTTCAATTTGAAATGAATCTTAAGGAAAAACGTTTGGATTAAATTATGCTTAATTTATTTCTAAAAACCATCAACCTGACGCGTTTCGGCTTTACTAGCCATTTTAAAGAGTTATAGAAGTTTCTAAAACCAAAATTTTGGAAAATAAATTAAGCATAATTTAATCCAAACTACGCTTTTTATTTCTTAACCTATCAGAAATTTGTGGAGTGAGGACGTTTTTCCTCAAGATTCATTTTAACAAAAAAAACAGTTTTTCTTGAAAAAATTTACTCCTATAATTTTTTTTAATCATTTTTTATATCAGGTTATTGCTCCTATTTTGATACAAGACTTGAACTTTAAAACTCTGTATCTTGAAAACAAAGAATTTTTTTATACTCTGTATTACTATGACGTAACCGCTAACCGTAACGTATGAGCTCGTTTAGGCCTAAAATATAAATTAACTGTTCTGTAAAATAAAGTGAAGACAAATAAAATAAAATCTTAATAATTTTAGACCTAGGTAAAAATAATTTAAAAATTAAACGTATAAAATCTTCTCTGAATATTAAAAAAGTTTAAAATAATTTAGCTTGTGCTTTAATTTTATTTAAACTGGTGACTTAAAATCGAAGCGGACTGTTAGCTTTTAAAAGTGCAGTAAGATAGGCGTATTCAGTACCGTCAACCCCGTTGTAAATAAAATATTGTAATTTTTTATATTAGTGTATGATTTGGGATCTGATATTCGATATTTTTACAGAATTGTGATAATCTGTAAAATAAGCAAGATTTAAAGGTTTCTTAATTACTAGCATTTCAAAAGCACCCGTATAATTAACACTACGGGGTATAGCAAAAATTTGATATCACCGTTTTAGAGCGAGAGGTCAAAAAGAGCACGATAGCACCCACTTCATTCGGTCAGAGCTTTATTTTTTTACAAGCTTTTATTTAGCTTCAGATGTTCTGTCTAACTATCTAACTATCTAACTATCTAACTATCTAACTATCTAACTATCTAACTATCTAACTATCTAACTATCTAACTATCTAACTATCTAACTATCTAACTATCTAACTATCTAACTATCTAACTATCTAACTATCTAACTATCTAACTATCTAACTATCTAACTATCTAACTATCTAACTATCTAACTATCTAACTATCTAACTATCTAACTATCTAACTATCTAACTATCTAACTATCTAACTATCTAACTATCTAACTATCTAACTATCTAACTATCTAACTATCTAACTATCTAACTATCTAACTATCTAACTATCTAACTATCTAACTATCTAACTATCTAACTATCTAACTATCTATCAAATCTTGTGAAGCGTTTATGACACACTTCCCATTATCCGATTTGGATGAAATTTGGTACACACATAGTGGTCCCATGACAATACAACATTAAGAAAAAAAATATATTTAAAAATATTAGTAACAAAAACAAATTCTAGTCCCAGTTTGTGTAGTATTAAGTAGCTACAAAGCAAAGAATGGTGTAGATCCCTTTTGGACCCATTTATTTTTCATAACCAAAACTAGAAAAGCGCATTTTGTGCCCGCCGATATAAAATAAATGGATCCATGATGGATCTGATACCTTCCTAGCCCATTAGCACAAACCAACTGTGCTAATGGGCTAGGACTCTACGCCTTGAAACCATTTTTTGTAAATATCTGAAAAACGGAAGGTCCTACGAAGTTTTTAGTAATAAGATAAATATTAAGAGAAACGTGTTCTACTCGCACTATATTCCGAACCACCCGAGCGAGGCTCCGTTAAAAAGCATATTTTCAATTTTTAAACAATAACAACAGAATTATACGCTATTTTTGCCCAGTTACATTAGGAATTTACTTGGAAAAAATAAGTGCAAGCTAGATTTTTGTATAATTATTCCTTAGCAACCGGGACACATACCCACATATTCTCCGCCAAAATCCTCCTTAAGCTTCGCTAGATATTAGGGCCCAAATGTTCTAAAAACCAGTTTTTTTTTAAAAAGTCAAGAGTAAAAAAATTATTCGTTCTACAGAATTATGAAAAAAACCTAACCTAACATTTAAAAAAATATATTTAAAAAAATTATTTTTTTTATTTAATTTTTTTCCCACTCTGTAGGTAACTTGTTTTAAAATGTTAATACTTTATAATATTAAGCTTGATCCCCACTTTTATCAAACATTATTTACCACAATTTAGTTTTTGTTTTTTTAAAGTTAAACAAGTTTACCACCATTGGGATTTTAAAAATTTAATTTTTATACAATTAGGAACTGTACTTCACCAAAAAGGACGTTCTGGTTAGAAACAGTGTTAGAATACGCGCAAATGTGCACACTTTTATTTTATTTGAAATTCCAGCTTAACAGATATGAAAGTAATTTTTATAAAATTTTAGAAAAAATAGTGTTTGACTAAGCTTAAATTTATTAAATGAAAGGGGTTTAGACACAATAAATGAAACATAAGGGCAATAATCTCTATCATAGGGGTGGTTTATTAAGGGTTGCAAATTATAAACAGAGGTACTTACATAATGTTTTAACAAATACTCGTATTAATATGCAATTTTAAGTTTTTTATGTCAAGATGGTTCGCCAAGGCTGTCAAAAACAAAGGTATATCTGTACATGGATAAATTATTTTTTGTTGATATCTTAGAAACTAAACTTATAGTATATGGTATATATGATATTTTGCCTGCTATCGACAAAGGAGAAACTACGGCACATGTGCTATTGGATTATAGTAAGGCTTTTGATACTATCCATCATAATTTTTGAGTAACTATTTGAGCAAAAGATTCCAAAGAACTAGGGTGGACGGTAGAGACTCCAGACCTGTGAAGCTTAATCGTGGCGTACCACAGTGATCCATTTTGGGCCCTCTCCTCTTCATTATTTATATTAATGACATGAACAAGTGTGTAGAAGACTGCAGCTTAGCCCAATATTGCGATGATACACAAGTATATAAGCCTTTTAATCGAACTAGTGCTCAAATGTCAATCACTATCTTAATTAAAATCCTAAACCTGATCCATCAGTATTCCACAGAAAATGGTCTTAAAAAAAATCCAAATAAATCAGCTGTTATATATGTTGGCCCTTTGGCAGCCTGGTCCAGACAAAATTTTAATGTTTTGATAAATAATGTAAGGGTAAATGATGTGCTAGAGCAAAAAAATTTGGGTGTAGTTTTTGATACCCTTTTAAGATTTAGGACACAGGTTGCCAAAGTGGTTCAAAAAGCGTATATTTCTCTGAGGAATTTATACAAAAGTAAAGATGTATTAAACAAAAAACTCAAACAAAATTTATGCGAAACCCTTGTGTTGTCACATTACAACTACTGCAACTTTGTTTACGGCCCCTGTCTTGATGGATCAAGTAAATATAGGTTACAAAAAGTTCAAAACTCTTGTATACGATTCGTGTATGGGCTGAGGAGGCGTGACCACGTTCGTCAAAAACTAAAGGACCTAAAATGGCTCAATATGCAAAATAGGGAAAAGTTGCATTTTAGTTGTTTTTTTTACATAAGCTTTTACAGCGAGAGAAACCATTTTATCTTATTAAAAAACTTAATATTGGAACCACTAGACATAGTCGCAATACTCGTACTGTGGGAGGATATGACACACCACGGCATCGTACGGCAACTTTTCAGCGAAGTTTTTCGTATTGTGCACCAAAAATAATAAATAGCTTAAAAATATTTGATAAAAAAGACATATCATCACCATGTTTTAAATCTGCATTAAAAAGACAACTATTGGAAAGCCAAAATTTGGAATGAAACTAGCAATAAATACTATTATGGCAAGTTTAGGTTGTTTTATTTTTTTCTCTATAATAATAATAATAATAATAAAATTGTTATTTATTTTTTTTTCTTTAACAATTACGAAATTAGAATTTAATAATCATACTTATTTGATAATTATTATTTACTTGTAATATTTTGTAATATTCTTTTACTGTAATTTTTTTTCTCTTTCTCGGTTAAGTAAACAGCAATGCTGCCCTTCGCCGAGATTAAAATAAAGGCCTTTTTATTTATTTATTATTTATTTATTTATTTATATATATATATTTGGGGAAAAATCATAATACAACGTCTATTCTGTAAAACCTTATGTACTCATGTTTATAATTTTAAATCCTTAAAAAATTACCCTTTCGTTACATTTATTTTGTTTAAAACCCTTTGTCCCATTAACGTTTAGTAAAACACTATTTTTGCTATCAATAGCAGTTTGGCTTGAATTTCAAATACAATAAAAGTGTGCACATTTGCGCTTATTTTTTCTCATGCAGTCATGTTGTCCCATTGGCGGTCCGGATATTATTGACCATTGGCCTAAGCCTTACTTAAAGTTGTTTAACTTTTAAGAAACAGAAACTAAATTAAGGTACATGGTGTTTTAGACAAGTCGGCTCAAGCTTAATGTTATAAGGTATTAAAATTTTAAAACAAGCTGACTACAGGCTAGGCAAAAAACACTTTTTTAAAATATATTTTTTAAAATTAGGTTAGATTTTTTTTCATATAGACAGAATGATTTTGCGTATTTTTTCTTTCTTAACTTTTTTTTTAAAAGTTATTAGTTTTCGAGAAAATTGCAAAATACTGATTTTTAGGACTTTAGGGGCCTTATATCTAGCGAAGCTCAAGGTGATTTTGGCGGAGAATATGTGGGGTTGTGTCCCAGATATAAGGAATATAATATAAGGAATAATTATACAAAAATCCAGCTTCCACCTATTTTTTTCCAGGGCTATTTTACGTGAAAATTTAACATCAATTTCTTCTCTCACCATTGCTGCGCGTAAAAATTAATAAAACCAATATTTTTTTTGGTACATACATTGTTAAATTTGTTTGAACATGGTTATTGCGCTTGCAAAGATTTAAAAAAATTATATAAGAGGTCAGTGTGAAGTGATGCAAAACATTATCATTAAAATATGTTATGATTAATCAAATTAATTTTCTTTGAAATAACAGTAAGTAAAAACAAATACTTTTGATATCATGGGTGGTCGTTTTTGATAAATTTGTTATCACTAGCTTATTAATAATTTTGAAATCCTACTTTATTATGACTAATAACTTTACTAAAAAAAAAATTAAATAAAGAAAAACACCAAACTGTTCTACTTGTATCTACTAGTCGTAGTTGGGTACAAAGTCGATAGGTATACCTATAATGTACGGCATGCTTGAACTTTTAGTTTTGATGCCCAAAGCGCACTCACGAAATTCTACAGTTTTGTATTTTTATGTATCAAATTATTGGGTAATTTTGTACCCAATGGCGACTAGTAGGTACAAGCAGATTTAGCAGTGGGATGTTTTTTTAATATTTTTTTTTTATTTCCAACTTTTAGGTTTAATTCTTATTCAGCAATATAGAAAGCACTATGCATTTACCATATTCGAATAAATCCCTTAGAATCATGCAGACCAGTGTTTAAAGAAAACAATATTTTGACAGCACCGGACATTTTAATTTATGAAGCTGTAAACTTTGTAAGAAGAAATATGTTGAAATTTTCTTCAGTCAGTAGCTCTCTTAACCACTAAACAAGATCCAGTTTAAATATAAAAATTCTCTCCTATAATCTAGCACTCTTCACTGAAATCCCTAATGTTTTTGTTCCACTGTACAATTACTATTGTCTGCCAAAGCCAGTAAAAGATACTGATGGTTTTAAGAAATTTTAGACAGAACTAAGGAAATATATAGTGTCAAATAGCCACTTTTCTGTAAAATAACTTTTTAATTCAAGAGGTGGTTAGCTCCAGGTATGTTGATGTAGATTACTACTTACTGTACCTATGGTTTTTAGTTTATTCTATTAGGTTTTAGAATAAATGTATATTATCAACAACTATTATTAATAGTGCACTCAGTGCGATTTTCATACTTTGTAGCACTTTAAATTAAAACTTTTTCTTATGTGACAATGTCAATATTTACTATGTAAATCAAATAGCAATAAGGAAAACTTGAAACCATTCGTTTAGCGTTACCCGGAAATTAAGTGTGGATCTTCTACGGACGCGTGTGTTACCTTACAATTATTTTTTTTTTGTTTTTCTTGTGATTTTTTGTTGCTTTTTTTTATTAGGAGGGGAGAGGGAGGATGAAACTAGTAAATTGGTGTTGAAAAAATCTTAAAACGTGTGCAGAAAGAATTTTTGAAAAAGCTCTATATTTGTAAAAGTTATAGCTACAACTATTACTAATAAGGGGGCTCGAGGGAGGAGAGGGAGGGGGTAACCAGTAAAATGGTGTTAAATTTTTTTTTAAAGCGTGTGCAGAAAGAATTTCTCAAATTGCCCTGATAAAATTATGCGAACATGGTTTTTAAAGAGGGTGGCGGGGAATGACAGGAGGGGAGATAGGTGGGAGCGGGGAGGGCTACCA
Organism: Aspidapion aeneum; assembly: GCA_963576565.1. NCBI lineage: Eukaryota > Metazoa > Arthropoda > Insecta > Coleoptera > Brentidae > Aspidapion > Aspidapion aeneum. Next base: position 14,101,535 of record OY755042.1, read on the forward strand.
AGTAATTACAAAAATTACAGGACATTTGCAATAGTTGATCAAAGGAATTAAAATATAGGTAATTTGCCTAAAACCTACATCATGTGACAAAATGGCCACTGACGATCGTCACGTCGACGGCGCCCGGGGGTCAAAAGCTAAAAAAAAAGCCCATAAAAAAATTTGCGACCAAAAATTTCTTCATGTCTTTAGGTTACCTCCTTCTTTCTTAGGCAGCCATATTTGCCTTTGGCACCCCCTCACGGAAATTTGCGACCAAAACAAAAAAAAAGGTCATCATGTGTTTACTTTACTCTCTTTTTTATTAATTTGATACTTTTGGTTTTCTGTACCTAGGTCACACAGTGTTTCAAAGTCAAGATGAAGAAATATATAATTTTTTTCAAAATTTTATTTAATTAGGATAGTGGACAAAAAATCACCAGAATTCAGTCTTTTTCAAAAAGTTTTCACCCTTTTTCACCAAATGGGTTGAAAAATAACCAAATCTGGTGATTTTTCACCAGATCTGGCAACACTGGAATAAAGGGTAAGTTAAGCATTTTTGTAGAGCATAGAATATGCGAAATTGGATTATAATGGTTTGGGATTCTTTTGTGAATTTTTAGCAATATTTAAATATGTTTAGTGAACAGTTGCGTTCAGTAACTAATCGGTTTCACTTTCTAAAATACTCTTTATGTTAGCTCTGCCGCTTTTCGCGTCAAGTGGATTAAACGCGCAAAACAAAAAAACAAATTCCTAAAGAGATATAATTACATGACACATGTGCCAGCATAATTTTAAACAGGCTTTTAACTCTGGAAAGCAATCTAATAAATCTTCACCCAAGCGAAAATAAACCTAATAAAAGACTGTATAAGTTTACAACCAATTAAAAAGGCCTTAAATTATAATTACTAAACATCACGTGGCAGTTTATAAAGAAATAAAGTACCAACTTTGCAAAATTAATGTGCAAGACAAGGAACAGAGCTCAAGACAGTTTGGCTTTAATGGATCTGAAAATAAAGTTTTTATCGTCGTTAAATATTTTCTCGGGTTATTTCAAAAGTCAACTAAACCCAGACGCGGATCTACGGGAGGGGAAAAAGCGGGAATTCCCCCCTTCCAAATCGCAAACTATGTACAGTGAAACTTCTCCTTGCGGGCACCTCTATTAAGCGAACATTCCCTTTAGGCGGACAAATTTGTTGGAACCAAGCATTACCCTATTTCTTTACATGTAAAATTCACTACTATAACCGGACACTAATAACCGGACACGGACATTATTAAAAAATTCTAAAACCTCCCTTAACTGGACTTGAACCTCTGACAATGGGACGGAGCGCTGCACGCCATGGGCATAAATATTACGTAGTATGTTGGCAACAACGCACTCTGCACCGGGGAATTACGTCTTTCCGTTTTAATGCGGAAAATAAATACTTCTCTCGCATTTACAACATATTTTATTCGGCGAGCCGCTGTTTTTTATTTTTAGTGTTTAGTTGGGTAGTAATAGATCTCTTTGAAATAGCGCCTACTAAAAAATTTCTTAGTTTACGTGAAAAAATCATAATTGTTAACGTTTCGGAGAGGGAACATCTATCAGCACGAAAGATCGGTGAAAAATTAAATATCAGAAAAACTCAGCAGCGGAAATTGTTAAAAAATATATATTAAAATTTCGCAGTTCTGTCATAAGCGGACACCTCCAATAACCGGACAAAATCGACGAAACCTTGAGTGTCCGCTTATAGGAGGTTTCACTATACACAGAATATACATTTTGGTCTCTATGCAAGACAGTTTGATGCAATACTTATTATGATATTTCCCCCAAATAAAGTTCCTAGGTCCGCCCCTGCTAAACCTGCTTGGGTTTTTCTATTTCAAAAATACATAAAATATTAAAAATTTCAACTGAACATCTCTGATTCGATTACATTATTATTTAAAGGCAACCCCTATTTAGTATAAATCGATATATAACACGGCAATACTAGTTCTGTCAAACAAGAACAAAAAATTTACTTTTTTATCTGAACTTCGCCCGCCATCTTAAAATGTTAAATGTCAAATTGTAAATTTTTATAAATTTTTACAAAATTTGGCTTACTATTGATAAAATTCAAATTTTTTTTTGTAAAAATTTAATTTGGTCTACAGGTTGTAAAAGTCTTATTTTTTACATATTAAGCGACATCCTTGTGTCGTCTGGGAAACTTTTTTTCGTTAGGTTAAAAGTGGCTTTAATATGAGGTATTAAAAATAAATATCACGCAAAAATTAAAGAAAATATGGAAAAAAAACGATTTTTTTAAACATAGCCGCCATTTTGTTTTAAAGTGACAGGTGTAATTTTTTTTACTTTTTTGAATTAAGTAGGTCCTACTTAAAGTAAATTTATCAAAATTTATTTAATTTGTCTTAAAACAGGAAATTAATTTTTTTTCTTAACTTTGGCAGCCGCCATCTTGGATTCCGTTGCCGATGCCAAAAATTTAGCTTTTAATGTTAGCTACTACCATGCCAAATATAAAAAAATATACCCTTTTTGCACCTTTTTATTGAAATACCCTACAAATTTACTATACTAAAGGCTGAATATACATATATGTATATTTATTGGGAATTTAAGTCGTTTTAATAAAAGATGTTTATGTGTCTTAAATATAGTACCCTATACACCCCTGGGCATAGCTCTTAGACTAGTAGTGCTAGATCAAAAAGAAATATAGTTGGTCTACCTCAGGGCTTTCTTAACGTGACTAAGTAGACTTTTTTCCTCGAGTTTTTTAAATGTAAGCGCAATTAAAATAAAAATAAAAGGCGAAAAAAATAAATGGATCCATGACGGATCTGATACCTTTCTAACACATTATCACACTCCAAGTAAACTCCATGCTATATGAACCCTTAAAACAGTTTTTTGTAAATATCTCCGAAACGAAAGCTCCTACCAAGTTTTTGGTTATATTTTTGAAAAAAATGTGCGCTGCAATATTCCGAAAACCGCATATTAATGCTTCCGTATCGAATACTATTTTACCTAAAAATATTATGAAAATCGGTTAAGCGGTTTAGGAACTTTCGAGTTACGGACAGAGTTACATACACACACACACACACACACATCACGACGATATTGCTAGGATAGGTCAAAATACAGCCAAATTCACCCAAAAAAAATTTCTTCGAAAATAATACCTTCTCTAGCCATTGCCACGCGGGCTAGGAAGGTAAAAACTAAAAAAAATATTTAAAAAAAATAGGTTTACTGCACACACGGTGGCGAATAGTCCCAGCGACAAAACGGCCCGCGGCGAATTGTTCCATTCCCTCACATGTAACGTGGTTTTTTAAACCAAATACCTAATTTCTCAAAAACTAAATACAGCCGAACCTCTATAACTCGAACCTCTCTATAACTCGAACCATTTAAGTGGTCCCTACATTTTTTATATGTATTTTAACCTCTTTAACTCGAATTTCTATAACTCGAACTCTCCATAATTCGTACTGTTTTGGTTGTCCCTTCAAGTTCGAGTTATAGAAGTTCGACTGTATAGTTAATAACTTAATAAAAGTTACAAATTTTCCACTATTGGTCGAAGCAAAAAAATGGAGAAAACCATTGCTGCGCGGGCTAGGAAGGTAAAAATAAAAACAACCAAGTACCTACTACCTAGGTATTTATTTATAAATAAATAAAGTACAAGTATAGGTACATTGCAAACAACTATAATTACTATATATGCAAAAGTCATTGTTACTGGATAAAAAATGACATTGTGGATAGATAATTATTAAAATTGTTATTGAAATTTCAAAAACAAAATAAAATTTTAATATGCCGCTGAAAATAATAATAATTTGTTATTATAGTTCAGGCCCTACAGGTTAAAGTGGACATATAAATCCATTGAACATTTTATGAAGAGAAACCACCCCCCCCCCTGGCAAGGGGGAGGTTCCCTCCAATAACATGCTTTCTGATAGGTTTTTGCTAATAACTTTTTTAAAAATCCCCTAGCGACCATTTCCTAGCATCCTGTATATGAGTCCCCTGTGAAAACTATAATACACGTGCTATAGCCGTACTAAAAGTGGGACATTTAAAAAATTTTAATTTTTGTGGTATTTTTGATCCTTATCACATTGTTTTTCTCAAAAACGTATCATTAGTCAAAGATCCATTGTATACAGTTAGGTACATATTTTTATAAGTTAGATAATATAGGAGAAAGTGCTCAACCTAGCGACGCGTTTTATATAGGCCTGTTAAATCTATCAGTTTTTAAATAGAAAATTAGTTCTGGTGACTTTACGTAAAATGTATATTAGAGAATTAATAAAGCTCAAAAAATGATTAAATATTTTACCCACGGCCAACTAATTTGTTTTTTTTTTATTTTTCTTAAAATTGTATCTAGGCACCACTATTATACGAGGTGTGACAATAAAATTATAAGACTGGTGTAAAAAATCTACTTTATTTAAATACTAATACAACTTAATGATGTTCCCCATCAATAAAGTCCCCTTCTCTATCGACGCAGCGTTGCATGCGGTTTTTTCCAATGTTGGAAGCAATTTTGGAAATCATCAGAAGAGAGGCTGTTAAGAAGTCTTGCCGCTTTTTTCTTGACATGTTCTAATACTTTAAAACGGGTTCCTTGTAACGATTTCTTCACTTTCGGAAACAGGTAAAAGTCGCAAGGGGCCAAGTCTGGTGAATATGGTGGGCGGTTAACGACGGGGATCTTCTTATTAGCTAAGAACTGCTTAATGGAGAGGGCATTGTGGGCCGGTGCATTGTCTTGGCAGAGCAGCCACGCGTTGTTCTTCCACAAATCTGGACGTTTTTTCCTTGGACGTTCCATTAGCTACATCAATACTTCCAAATATAAATGTTGGTTAACTATTTGACCCTCACGCGCCCATTCAATTAGAATAACACCACTAATATCAAAAAGAAAAATAATGAGCATCGCTGTTTTGGATGTGTTGGAGCGTCCTTCTCGTTCATCATCTTTAACTTCTTCACGACCCTCGCAAAAGCTTTTATACCACATAAAAATCATTGCACGAGACATACACTGCTCCCCGTAGTCATCCTTTAGCATTCGAAAGCATTCAGTAGCCGTTTTCTTGAGTTTTACTTTAAATTAATACGTTGTATACGCTCAATTTTTTCGTAAATTTTGTCGTAATTCCCGATCCGCTTCAAACTACGGTGTAAGCCAAACTAGCGGAGGAAAGACGACAAGATTGCGCGCGGTAGTAGAACGCACATCAAGGTCAATAACTTCAACCGCCCGAGGCGTGGAGATTTAAAACCTGTTAGTACGGGATCCAGTCTTAAAATTTAATTGTCACACCTCGTATACCTAGGGTTAAGCTGCGTTTTATCCAGGGACGTTAATATAGTTTTGAAAATTATTAAACTTTTTTATCATATTATTTGATATTATGAAAACAATTTTTATCTTTACAATAAAACTCTACCGAAAAATATATGCAAGGACGTACATAGGGACATTATGATGTACCTAGAGACAAAAAACTGCGGTAAAATTGTCTGAACCGAACCGACACCGCATAATGTCCCTAGGTACAGTCGCCCACTTTATTAATGTCATCTTGAAATTTTTTAAACTTGTCTGGAAAGCCCTTAGTTTCCACGGACTTTGAAAACTGCTGAAGGAAATCGTGTTATAAATCATGATACTTATTTAAAACCATGCGGTGTTGCCAAACAACGCATTGTTTCCCTGTATTCTATACATGTGTGAAAAATAATCATAAATAAAAATAATGGTAATAAAGTCATTAAAAAATTGGGCGAGTGTAAATGCATAATACAGTTTTTTTTTTAATAATCTAAAACATGCTAACATTAAACATTTTTGGCTGAATTTCATAGACAAAAAATACTACACTAGACTTACCAATTACACTCCTGCCAATATACACCACCAAATATAATAAAAACATTTACTTGTAACGAAACAACAATGCGGTGAGGTACAAATTATTTTGCAGCCATTTGCATTTTTCATTAGCCGGTGGTCCCCAAAGAATTATACGTCATAGCGATAAGACAATTAAATTTCTATAAGACGGCCGAAAATTGTGTTCCCTAGATACAGGGTCATATCTAAAACGTTTATTTGAATAGCTATGAAAATATGAGAAATACAAAAGTTTCATAATTTTTTACGAATTTTAAGAATCTTTGTGTCAAAAAAAAATGTAATGTCAAAATTTAACAGGTCGATAGTTTTTTTAAAGTAAATACCCTATATATTATTTCAGATTTTTATAGATCCTTTCTTCCTGATTTCAAAAATATATATGTTGGGATTATTTCGTTTAATAGTTTTGGAGATATATGCATTTAAAAGTATAAAAAACTTAAATTGGTACTTTTTAAAACATCAAGGAAGCCATAAAAAAACAATCGCATTGACACAAAAGTGATGCTATTGTTTGTCACCTTGTCAAATTCAGTTTTAAGAGCGGTTAAGGATGATTTTTACCGAAGAAGAAAAACTGGATAATCTTAAATTATTTTACTCAAATAATGAAAATGCATCTGTAGCTCGGAACCAGTATTATATTCAGTTTCCCGCCAAACCATAGTAAATATTGTAAACTCATTTAATCAAAGAAAAACCCTTAAAAGAAAAACTTGAACAGTCGGAAGAAACGCTGAAGAGTACTTAAATATTTTGTTATATTTTCAACGTTAGTTTTTCTTTATAAGTTTCATATTTAAAAAAATGTTTTCCCTTGTTATTTTAGAGAATCCTGAACGGTCTATTCCGGATGCAGCAACTTTTTATAACAAATCATGGCATAAAATTCACTCTGTTTTAAAATATCACAAATACAAGGCTTATAAATTTTTACCCGTGCAAAATTTAAGCCACGAAAATAAAATAAATAGATTACTTTTTTGTCAGGATATACAACGAGGAAAAGCGGCAAATCAAATAAATTTGTCAAATGTAATTTTTACTGATGAGGCCACCACGACGGGAATGTTCAATAGAAAAAATAAGCATATTTGGTCAAGAGAAAACCAGCATGCTTTACAAGCTGTCAAAATTCAAGGACGCAGATCCCTAAATGTTTGGTGCGGTCTCCTGAATAACAGAGTTATTGTGCCTATATTTTTAAATGGTAACTTAACCGGAGAAAAATACCATGATTTGTTGCGAAATGAAATAGAAGAGCTTTTAGAAAAACTATCTGTTATTAACTATAAAAATTTAATATGGCAACAGGACGGAGCCCCCCCACATAACATCCAGCGAGTAACGAATTTTTTAAATAATAGATATATGTATTGGATAGGAAGATACGGCACATTATTATGGCCAGCAAATAGCCCCGATTTGTATCCCCTTGATTTTTTTGTGGGACTACCTAAAAAATAGGGTGTATAATAACAGGCCGCAAACACTTCAAATTTTACAACAGAACATAGAGCAAACAATTGTTGATCTTAACGAAAATTTTGCGAACTCTATCTTTCAAGCTAGTCACAGAAAATTTTTAAGAATTATTCAAAATTGTATTAATAATCAAGGAGGCTATGTAGAAAATTAAAAATGAAGTAATAAATATTTTTACAAAAATTGCATAATTTTGTGTTTTTACTGGCTTGCGGCGCCACACATTACTTTGCAGAATCACCCCGGATAGTAAATATTAATTAATTATATACCTTACAAAAGCAACAGCATCACTTTTTGTGTAAATGCGATTGTCTTTTTCATGGCTGCCATTTAAGCGCATATATGTCCAAAACTAATTAATAAAATAATAGAATGATATATATTTTTAAAATCAGGGATAAAAGATCTATAAATATCTAAAATAATATACAGGGTTTTCCCTTTAAAAAAACCATCGACCTGTCAAATTTTGACATTTAGAATATTTTTTTGACATTCCGAGTTAAAAATTATTAAACTTAAAACTTAAACGTAAAAAAATATGAAACAATTGTATTTATCATATTTTGATATCTATTCAAATATAAAATTTTAGAAATGGTTTAAAAATATACGGGAATACCCTGTACATAGGTTGAGCTCTTTCACCTATTTCCAAGACAGCCGCTTTAAAATTAAAATAAATGGATTCCTGTTAATCCTCAATCCTCAACTCAATCAAAAATTGAGTATTCATTTTTGTAACTCACTATAAATTATAGTTCAGTAAATAATAATTACGGTGAGTAAAAAATGATTTCTGGACGTTTATTCTTGACTGCCCGTGAGGTGACATGAGCGAAATGGTCACTTTTACGGGTGATCTTGACTTCACCATCTTTTTCCACGGGAAAATAAATCTAAGGTCACACATCGTAAAGCAAGCTTTACAGGTAGCGAAGCCTAAGTTTGATTTTATATTTTTGAGTTATAATTCTTGGCATGTTTTCCTCGGTTTCGCATTGGCGGCTCGTTCTTATTTTAAAAATGTGGTTTTAACACACTCTAAAAATCTATTTAATAATAAAAGAGTTTCTAGGTACTTTGTTGCAGCATAACTTTACTTCTAATTACATAATTGATACAGTTTATGTACCTTCAGATTGTGTAAAACAACATCTTTAAAATAAAACCGAGCCAATGCGAAACCGAGGAAAATATGTCAAAAATAATAACCAAAAAATAGAAAATTAGACAGTTGCTTCGCTTCCTATAAAGCTTGCCTTTACGATGAGTGTCCTTAAATAAATCCGCGGGGCTATTTTGACACTTACTTTTGGTGGTCAGCTTGGTGTAAAAAAACATATTTTTTTGTATTTTCCTGAATTTACTCCATGTCTTCTTTTACAACTTGCCCCCTACCCCAAATTTATATAAGGCCAACTCGAAAAATTGAGTTTCAAGTTAATACATACAAGAAATCATTTCTTTCATTTATAAAAACAAATTCAATTTTTTATTGATTTGAGGATTCCTAGAAATACATTAATTTTTATTTTAAAGCGGCTGTTTTAAAAAGATAATTCTAACTCTATACAATAAGTTTCTGACTAAAAATACATTTTTGAGAAAAACAATATGTTGTGGTTAAAAAATACCACAAGAAAAAACATAAATTTTAATATTCATAATTTACTCCTTTTTAGTATGCTTATGGTAGCATGTGCATCATTACTTTTAAAGGGGACCTATAGGTACATCGATGGAAAGAAAATAATGTCTATTCAAAAAATTATTTCTAGAGGATTTTTCAAAAGTTGTTAGTTTTCGAGTTTTAGCAAATAACTCTCAAATTACACCGGTATAGGCTGGAAACACCCCCTGCCAGGGGTGGAGGACTAGTTTTCCCTCGTAAAATGTTTAGGGTAAATATCTTATGTCTATCCACACGAAGTGTGTTGCTTCTTTCATTAAACGTATTATATCGCTCAAACCTCAGATGTAGGGCCTGAACTATTAGCGAAGACTATCTGCTTTTAGCAACAGTGTCAAATATTAATTACCAAGTGTAAAGATCACAGATCACAGAAAATGTGATAATTGCTTTAAGGTCATTCTACATCAGCAAAAATGATTAGCAAAAATTCCCATTTTCATCAAGCCGACAATATCATTAGTACGGCTGTTTATTGGAAAAAATATTTTTAACTATAATACGTATTATCATGTATTTGGCACAAAACTGATAATTATGGAATTTTAAAATAAATAAAATTAAGTTATATTATTTACAAAATAATTACATTATTACATACATATAAAATTGACACGTTATTTTACTGCTCATAGGTTTATAACACATAGTCCAGTCATTATAGAATTTTAGCTTGCAAAAGGTGGTGGAGTCCGAATTTTGACATATGTTGATGAAAATGGAGTCTTTAAAAGAAATTTTAGTTTTCGTCCTTGGGGGGGGGTGGCTTCCCCCACCATCTTGGATTTACTGTGCACAAAAAGGGTTTTTTAAAAACTACTTGGTTACTGCAATTTTTTGAAAAAAAAGTTTTTCTTTAATTTTCTATCTTAAAGTTGATTATACACTTTCTGTATAATGCGCATCTGTCAAGAAAATGACATAAAACTGAATAATTTCAGTTTATTTTGCAGATACTATGGAAATACACAGGAAACGGGTGTACTGCTAACACTTAAGGGTCTGTATCTCAGCAAGAATACTACCCAAATAACCCACTAATATCTTATTTTATAGGCTATTAGTTGGTCTTTATTTTATGTTCATACAGATTTTCTCAAAAATAAGCAGTTTCGAAGTTAAAGGCCACTAAATAAAAAAATTGTTCAAAATCTGAAATGGCGGAAAAATGTTTAGCGTCATAACTCGTCTACCTAAAAAACATTCAATAGCGTTTTTATAGAAAATTTCTTTGTCTTCAACTTTTGTATAAAACTTAGAACCGAACCCCCTCCAAAAGGTCGAAAACACAATTTTTTTTAGGACTCCAATCTGAACAACATGTTTCAAAAACGCAGACTACATCACCTTTTGCAAGCTGGGGGTATTTTTTTCGCTTTATTGACTGGCCTAACAACAGTGAAACACCAAAGGGTAAAACATCACATCTAGTTCACTAAAACATCAAATAGTTGGAGCGTATGAATAAAGTTTTGGTGGCGCAACTAGCCTGGGGTTGCAACTGGTTTAAAAACGCACTAATTTTTTGAAGGATAAAGTAATCTTTTTACAAAAATAGATAGTCTTATAAGCGCAATAAAAAAGTACACTTTTACTAAATAAGAAAAATCAGACAAAAAATTTCCTTCAATGAAGTTACAACGGATTTTTTCATTTAGTTAAAAAATACCGTCTTAATGTCTAAACTTTTTTGTTTGTTCTACACAATTTAGGGCCGATCTCAGTTACAACATTAAACATGTTATAAAATAAAGGTTCTTTGTTTAGTTCTATTATGGTTAAAAATAAGAACCTGTGCTGATTTCTTTATAGATACTTTTCATTTCATTATTCATGGAAACGTTTAATAGGCCAAGCGGCAGGGGATTTCTGTTTGCAAAAGGTCGAACAGAAATAAAATTTGGTGGGATAGTAGACATAGGTCCCCTGATAGTACATCTAGGTTTGGACCTCGGATGGTTGCCGCTCGCGGGGGGGGGATGAAAACTCTGCATCGCGGCGCTTGGAGGAAAATAGCACCGTGGGAGTAGTTGCTATAAAAAAAAGTTCAAATAAAATATGTAGACAACAAAATTATGCACAACTTTGGTTTTTTGCATTTTTTCGCTCCGACCAATAGTTTTTGCTAAAAGTTGGGGGGTAGTTTGCAAATTTTAACACAATCAGAGTTTAATCGCGAATTAAAATAAATATGGCTACCAAACAATTCTAGTATATTTTTTTTCTATAAGAGTGAGGTTTTCTAAGTAAACTGATGCTTGAGTCATTACATTTGACCTTATATTATAAAAGATATGATTTTTTGAAGTGTGCCCTTACATACTTGGATATGGGCAATTTTCATTTATCATGATCGACGGTCGATATTTTCTTATTATTGTTGACCTACAATAGTCAGGAAGGACCTGTATTTGAGGTATATAGAAAATTATATTGCTGATTCTTATAGCCCAAGAACTCATCTTTAAAGATCCGGCTGATGCCACTCTGGCACCCTTGAGCATTTTGAGATATTTAAGATTAGGGAATAAAAAAATTAAAAAAAAAATTGTTTGCAAACTACACCCCAAAATTTGGCGCGCCCTAAAGCAAAAATTATTGGTCGGAGCAAAAAAATGCATAAAACAAAAGTTTTCCGCAATTTTGTTATATACATAATATTTTATTTGAACTTTTTTTTATAGCACCTACTCCAACGGTGCTATTTTCTCCCAAGCGCCGCGATGCAGAGTTTTCATCCCCCCCCCCTCAAGCGGCTACCCCCGGAGGTCGCAAACTTATATGTACTATCAGGGGACCTATGTCTACCATACCACCAAATTTCATTTCTGTTCGACCTTTTGCATATAGAACCCCATATTTTGTTCCCAACGCTTGGCCTATAACCCGGCACAAATTATACGCGTACGCACACTAGACAGTTAAACTTGGGTTATAAAAATATTGTGTTTTGGGGGCTTGGAAAAAATTATGGTCTACTGGAAGTTAACTACTAGCTATTTGATGTTTTTTAGAAGTTTCAGGTGTTTCTAGGGAGGTAGAAAAAAGTGACCCCTATATGCGAGGTTCGATTTTTAAGACCACATTTGAATACAGTAAGCAATTTTTAAGATAAAGAGGCTTTTGAAAAGTCTGCACTGCATTTTGAGAGCGGGCTTATAACTTGTTTGTATGTAAAAGTTAATTTTTTTTTATTTTTGTTACAGTTTTTGCTGTAAAGACTCCAACTATCAAATTGAATTTGATCTGTTCCTTTTAGCTTTTAAGATATTACATAAATTTATTTCAACTTATTTCGTTATAGGTATTCTTATTATTATCGCTTTGTAATTTCTCAAAAACAAAATGACAGTTGGATTTTTTGTACCAAAAACTATAAAAAAGCAACACCAAAACTAAATTTTCATTAAAGAAATAAGTTATAGCTCCTTCTCCCAAAAGTCAATGGCGCACCCAGAAATATGTCGTGGGGGGGCCCGAGACACCTTGGGGGGGGCCCGAAGCCTCATGATGTCGAATTTTTAGCTATTTTTTGTGTTTTTTCTGAAATATGTCGAAAATATGTAAAAAAATCTAAGGCTTGGGGCCCGGGCCCGGGCCCGGGCCCTGCCCCCCCTCTGGGTGCGCCCATGCAAAAGTCATCTATAGCTTAAAAACGGCGGTTTTCATCTTTAAGCATTTCTTGAAAATCAAGGCTTGCAAGTGAGGTCAGATATATCTTCCATAGTAAAATCTGAACACCCACCAATAAAACCCTGTACACTAAGGCACAAAAAAGATACACTTGCTTATTGTACTTGTAGTGGCGCATAGGGCACCCTGTAACAATTACATTAAAATTATTAACAAAATCTAATACTTCTATCGCCACAAGAAAAACCCCATTCCAAAATTTTATGAAAAATATTCATTTGTAAGTACGGGCGGCTGTGACGCAATTAGAACTCGCGGTAAATTATTATATATATTAATCAGATTGGCGGAAAAATAATTCCGTAATTATAAGTTATAAGTTTGCATTAAAACAGCGATGTGCACCCCTTCCGTTCCAACCCCTTTTCCGTAGTAACGCGGGCCGCGAGATGGCTTGCGGCCCGAGAAAACAAGACGCTAGCCCTACCAAGTCCACTTTCAATCCCTGACTTCGCATGCGCAGATCTACCAATATTATTTACCTCATGTATTAGAATAGATGTACAGGGTGATTTTCACTTGAATGATTCTAACCACATGAAAACAGAAAGTTTCAAAAACCTAACCTAACGAAACCTAATCAAATCTAACCGAATCGAACCAAAGCAAACTAAACCAATAATTTTTTTCAAAAAAAAAACTTTCCTGACTTCCTACCCGGGATCCTAGAGGATGTGAATCCGAACCGGACCGTACCGAACCGAACCTATCCAAACCTAACCATACCCAACTAAACCTAATTAGCAGTGTTGTAGTTTAGTTTGGTTAGGTTAGGTTTGGTTCAGTTTAGTTAGGTTCGGTTCGGTTCGGTTTAGTTCGGTTCGGATTCATATCCTCTAGGATCCCGGGTAGGAAGTCAGGAAAGTTTTATTTTTGAAAAAAATTATTGGTTCAGTTTGCTTTGGTTCGGTTCGGTTAGATTTGATTTGGTTTCGTTAGGTTAGGTTTTTGAAACTTTCTATTTTCATGTGGTTAGAATCATTCAAGTGAAAATCACCCTGTATTCATCTATTCTAATACATGAGGTAAATAATATTGGTAGATCTGCGTATGCGAACTCAGGGATTGAAAGTGGAAAATATTTGTGTATACTAAATGTATTGCAGATAGTCCAGTTAATAAAAAAAATGTAATAGAAAAAAAAAAGTCTTAATGTATTTCTCTGTAACAGAGAGAGTATTTTTACAGTATTTTTAAATAAAAAAATTACAATACCACAGTACTTTTTGGGTATATTGGTATAAAGTGGGCATAACCTGTAACTTTTTAAAAACTACTAGTAATTTCCTAATTCCAAAATCCTTTTTATGGTTTAAAATATTTGAAATATACTAAGCTTATTTTTGTCTCTATTTTTCTTCGTAAAGCCTGCAGAAACAAGCTTAGCAAGGCTTAGTACAATCTCCACCAGAATATTAGAGAGAGGGATCTATTTTACTAAAGAAACAAAAAATTTGCTGCCCCTAGTGCCCCCTTTTTTGGGGGTAGCCCTAAACACTGCCATGTACGTGGTCAGTGTATCAGCCAAATGGAATAAATTCGACAGCAGATTGAATTTAGAATATTCTGAAAAATCCAAAAGCATGTCGACTGAGATTTTTAACGAGCAATATTTTTGTTCGATATTTTTTTGTATAGACTCTCGCAAAGGGGTCTACTCGCATACAACTATTTTTTTCAAATGAGACAACCCCACTTGTGGCACCTTGTTCGAAAGCTTATCAAAAAAGAAAAACGATGAACTACTTTTTTGACACCTGTCAAATATTTAAAAAAAAGCTAACCTTTACTTTTTTGCCATTTTTAGACAATAAAAAATATCCTTTTAAGTAAAATTTATAATTTAATAAAAAAACTTAAGTTAAATGTTTCACACCCAACTTGTGGAAACCCCGACAACCCCTCCACAATCCTTAAAGGTGGAGATTTTCCATCTTTCGAGCTTTATAATATTGTATTGTCGCTTTTGACAAATTTGATGTTGATCGAATATGTACAAGTTGGTCAAAATTGTCCAAGGAGGAGGGGGGCGTCACTTTCACAATCTTAAAAATCTAATTCTAAATTCTTGATCCCCATCCCCAAAAGTCCCTGCATACTAATTTTGAACGATATCGGACATACTTAGATAGTAACCCCCCTCCAGCATTCCCAAAGGGGGGGGAGCTGTGAACTTCATATTATCATTATATTGTATTGTCATCGGAACTTTAAGTGTGTACCAAATTTGAAGTTGATCCGATGTCTAGAAGTGGGTTCAAACTGAGTTAAAATTGAGTGTCGCGCTAGTCCTCTCATATAACCCATTGTGAGGCGGTGAGGTGAGCGCTTACACCGCACAGTGGAACGTTTGACTAATCTAGGTGGACATGGTTAAGTCCTATAAATTAGCATTTCAGCTACCTACAATTAAAGAGCATATTGCGTACATCCTAGATCCAAAATATTATTTTTTTATTCCCTTTGGTTGTCAAGATATTTGCATTGAAAGTTGCATCTTAAAAATTTTCTCCTTAGACATTTTAATCTTATGTATGGCAATGCTTTAAAACAATATTGTTTTTTCCCGCGTAGTAGTCGTTGGAGAAAAACAGGTGCCAGGCATTTTTAGAGTGACATGTCCTTAAGACTAGGAAAGCATTTTGACTGTCATTGTTGCAGTGTTTTACTTGCTATGATTTTATGAATTCGCTGGTGTTTTGGTAAGGAAAATTTTATTTTTATATAGTTTTTGTTGGACTGAAACTTTAGTTTGTTAGAACTCGTTGATGTTAGTTTTATTATTTTCTAATTAACCGAAATCTCTACTTTCTGACGCAGCATTGAAATTTTGTGCTTTTTTTGCGGTAAACTTGTACTTAATTATTTTGTTAGCCTGCAACTCTAAAAATAGAAAACTTATTATTTGTGTTTAATGACATTTTCTTTTTGATACCTTCACAAATGTGTCCTTTGTGGATTTTCTAACCTAAATTAGTCAATCTTCGTGCATTTTTCTATATCACGATGAGTCAATGTTTCTGTTTGTCTACAGGGTGTCCAGATAAAAGTAACTACATAGGGCTATGTGGGATTTTCAGAAACGGTAACACTTACGATATTCGTTCAAAAGGAAAAAAGTGGCGCTATTGTGAGCTTAATCGGATGCAGTGTCGAAGTTAAAAATATCTGCAGGGGGTTTCAAAATAATGCTTAAAAACTTAAATTGTGATATCGAAAAATTAAAATATTGTCGCTTTTTTTTAAACAAATTGAATAAAACTATATAAATATGACTAGGCCAATAAAATGACGTTAACAATTTTTTTAGGACTTTATTTTTTTCAAAAAGTCACAATTTTTAGTTTTTGCCTTCCTAGCCCGCATAGCAATGGTATTATTAATAGGTATTATTTTCGATGAAAAATTTTTAGATAACGCCGAAAATGTGTGTATTTTGACCTATCCTAGCAATATCGTCGTGATGTCTGTCTGTGTGTGTATGTGTGTATATTATTTCTGTCCGTAACACGATAGCTCCTAAGCCGCTGAACCGGTTTTCATAAAATTTTCAGGTAAAATAGTGCTCGACACTCTTACGAGCTGATTAGATTTTGGTCAAAATCTATTAATGCTAATGACAGTTTTTTGACAATTAAAATTTAAAAAAAATCTATATTTTTAATGGAGCATTGTATCAATATACAGTTTTCGTAATATAGTAGACTATATTTTGCTTAATAATTCGTGTTATAACTAAAAACTTTGTAAGAGCTTCAGTTTCTCAGATATATACAAAAAACTTTTCAAAGCTGATATATTATCATGGCTTCACTTGAAGTGTGCTAATAGACTAACTAGGAAGGTATCAGATCCCTCATTAAAACGCATATAAATGTTTTCTTTGATACAGCTCGCAATAGCGCCACTTTTTTACCAAAACTGGTATGTCTTACCGTCTTCTAAATCCTCATAAACCCCCTTGTAGTTACTTTTATCTGAGACGTTATTAAAGTACGTAACGCTCAAGGGGGGAATGGGGGTTATTAACCTTGCGTTACACTGTCATGATTCTTGAATATATTATAGGGAGGAGGAGGGGTTACGTAATTTAATAATATGCCCTACGCATGTCTGTACGATGGGTTTTTGAAACTCTCGACTTTCACGAATTTTTGTAAACTGTAACTTTTCACTCTGTCACAAGCTTAACCAAGCTTAATAAAAATACATCTGCACCAAACCCAAAGAGAAGCTTTTTGAGGTTAAAAAAAACCAAAAAATTAAGTTTTAAACGGAGCGAGTTATTATTATGCGGTTTTAGAAATATGATAATATATTTTTCTTGTCTTTTTGTGTCAGATTGAGAAATTAATTAATACAGTTCAGTTTGCAAGATAATAATAAAATGGACTTGTGTTAGTTAATTATTCTATTTTTTGTTAAATAATGATATTTTTCAAATAAAAATGGAATTTTCCAATTTAATAAATATTTTTTAGAACTTTCTTAGTTATAAAAAATTAAAATCCAAATATCTCTTAAATTTTCTCACATTAAACCCCTTTAAAGATAATGCCATCCGATGAACATTTTTCATTATAATTTTAGTGGTTGGTTTCACCCCGGGCAAGGGGTTAGAGGTTTAAAATTTTTTATGCATTTATTTTTTATATAGTGACAGATGAGAGCGGAACTTTTTTCTTGATCGTCCCTTACTGCCTAAAACGTCTTTATTTTAATTTTTCTGAAACACCTTGTATATTGCAAGACTGTTTTATATAAATTCCTTCTTGCAAAAACTAAAAAAAATATATACCGTTACTTCATTGTTATAAAATTTGTTGAAACAATTTTCGTTAAAAACATACAGTATGACTACAAATCTTAAAATCGTTAGAATCTGAATCACCCTATATAAGAGGTAGATAATATTGCAAATACTAAATGCTTTTAAATATTTTATGTTATTTTAAAGCTAAAAAAATCAAGCATTAAAGAGTGCTAATGTTGCTCAGGGGTTGTCCACCTAGATCTTCAAAACGTTCCACTGTGCACCGGTGGATTCATTCCCCGTGTAAAAAGATGGGGAAAGCGTTCCAAGTTCATCCGTGAAAGTGAACTTTTCGCTCACCTCACCTCACGGGCAGTCAAGAATAAACGTCCAGAGCCAGTGTCGGAGCCGAACTTTAGTCACGGTATGCGTCGAGGCGAAACGAAAAATTATAGAATAAGCAAATAATTAAATACAAATATTTTTTTAATTAAGATTTTTTTTTGTATTTTAAGAATTAAAAGAAATGTTTTTGTGTGAGACTACGTAAAAATACAGTTTTTATATTTTCGTTATAAGTTTAACTGTATGTATGTAGGATAATATTTTTGTATACTAAAATATTTTAAGAGACCTCGTTTATATAAACATAAAAATTAATAAAAATCTGTACTTGTCCAAGTTTATATCAATCTAACTGCTTGAGTAAAAAGATTACAAAGGATACACTCTTAGAATTTATTTAGACTACATGAGTGGTATGGCAAAAAGTTTTTAGTTTGGTAGATAACAACTTTAACATAGTTAGATTTCCGATGGAATTACAAATTTTATTTCTTTAGAAACTAATTTTCAGTCTTTTTGTGAGAGGTCCTTTACAAAACTATTGTTTTTGAACTTTGAATTTTTTAAAATAGATTTTAACACAATTAAAATAGTTTTATTGTTTATGGGTTTTCGCCAGACTTTTAATAAACCTCGACTGTGGGGTGGTTAGGGTCCCTGTATGTTGACATAATACTTGGAGATATCCAATTTGGAATTGGGGTTTTCTTAGGACAAGATATTTGATTTTGTGAATAATTTTAATGTAATTTTAACAGGGAGGTTTCGGCGTCACTACCAGTACAATAAATACAATTTCTTGCCTCAGTTTACAGGGTGATTTTTTAAATAATTTCAAAATCCCTCTAACTGAGTGGTTATTTCTATTTCCTTCATCACTTAAAAAATAAACCGGTGGGTATTAATTATACCTTTAGAATAATAAAAAAATATCTTAAATATTAAAGGAATTTTAAAAATTAAAAGGAAAGTATCTGGTAGCTCCAGTAATAATTTTACCCTATAATATTGCACTGGCAATAAACCTATCTTTATCCTATAATTAAGTTGACCCAAAATATACAAACCTTTTACCCTCCGATTTAGGAAATGTGCGGACTAGGGGTTCGCCCGCCGCCGCTTTGTGGAGAAGGCAAGTGTGGGGGCGGGTGAGGGGGAGGTTGAGGTATTAGGCCCAGGGGAGCCATAGGGGGCCTCGCGCCCAACAGCGACGCCAATGGATGCGCTCCTGGGGGGAAGTAGCCCTGCAATGCGGGGTGAGGATACAGTGGATGTGGATGTCGGGATAACGATGCCATTTTTAGCTTTTCCAATTCGGCTTCTTGGAGACGTTTCGCTTTCGCTCGTCTGTTTTGAAACCAGATTTTCACCTGCGAAAAATAAAGTTTTTCGTAAATATGCGTTGAATCAATAATTAAAATCATAATATTTATTAAGCCACCGAAAAACCACATAGCTGATTTTTTGACAGAATAGTGCTAAGCACAAAATCGTAAAAAACGTAATATAATTGTTAAAAAAAAACATTTTAATTCCAAACACAAATTTGTGTTCGAATTACGTCAACTTAAAAAACATGTAGGGGAAAGGGGAGGGGGAAGGGGGGCAAAATGGGGTACTGGAGAAAAACGGGGTACCGCAAATTTAGCTAAACTGCGCAAAAATGAAACCTCTTAATATCAAATGTTTTATCCTCATGACTGGTTCAACTCTCTGCAATATGATTGGTGCCGGTAAGTGCGCTGTTTATTGTAAACATTTTTTACAGACCTTTCAAAATGTTGTTTATATTGTTATATATTATATATAATTAAATGCGTTGCCCGTTAAATTTAGCCTTTTCCTGTGTATGATTTTTGTTTGAATTTAACTGGTTGTTTGTGGTAAAACGGGGTTTTTATATGGGAGGAAAACGGGGTACCTTGTTATACCTAGTAACCTATACCCTATTTTGGGCCAAAAAGTGTCTTTTTATATTTGGTACCATCACTGAAAGTTGTATTTTATGTTGTCTGCAAAAAATTGGCACAAAATTTAGGTCGGAGAGTCTACAGTTATGACTACGTCGCTGTAGTTCTATGGTTATTTTTATAATGCTTTTCCTAGATCCCGTTTCTATCTTTAAACTTAAGTTATATGAAGCTTATAAATGTCTTGTTTCTTTAACATTAAAAAACTTTGAAAAACTAATACTGTAGAATCAGCCATTTTTAGTTGCTTTTCACTGTGAGCTGATGCGAGTCAGTAATAGTAAAAACACGCGTTACAAGATAAAAGCACAAATATTGATAATAAAGGTGGATACATATTTGAAACGGAATCTATTCCAGTTATGTGGGAAAGATGGTATAGTTAAGGTAAAATTTCAATTTATCGTCAGAACTAGTTTTTGTGATAAAAATATAAATAACATTTTGAAAGGTCCAAGCACAATCAAAAATACAAGGGACTAAATACAAGTCTTAGACGCTCTGGATACATTTGACTGATTTCTTTTGTAAAACAACAGTCAAAATATATTAAGGACCTTGCAACACAGTCAGAGCTCTGTATTTAGTCACTTGTATTTTAACCCTCCGTTGGTAAGGTGGCAAATAATCACAAATTTGGTAAGAAAAAAAAATTGTATAAAATATATTTATTATTTATTTTTACATTTAAAGCATACGAAGTTTTTTTAATGGTAAACTTTTAATAGATTTTAAAATAAAAAATCCTAAAAAATTGTTTTTTTAACTAAAAAACGGTCTTAAACCTAGAAGCTTTATACTTTTCAACAACATTTTAGCCCATATTTGACCTATCTAAAACTCTACGTGGAAATGAGCTACGAAACTTTGCACAGTCATAGATCTTCATAGAGCTAATAAGCCCTGTAAGTTTCATGACTTTCCATTAGGTAGTAAATTAGTTACAAAAATTTCAAAAAACTCATGTTCCAAATTCTACTGTACGTCCAGACTACAAAGCTGAAATTTAGCAAACTGATAGAAATTATGAACAAACCCTATAAATGTCAAATTATGTAAAATTAACATTGCCCACTTCCGATAGGAAGGAACTATAGAAAAAAATTAGAAAACCCCAAAATTTTTATTAAGTAATAAACTATAGGAAAATAGTTAAAAACACCAAAATTTTAGTTTACTTCCCTCCCTTATAAATGTAAAGTAATGTAAAAGTAACATTGCCCACTTCCAGGAATGCTAGAGAGAAGGCTGGTAGGAGCAATGATATATGGTTATAGGAAAAAAAACATTACAATATTTCGCATATTTTACTGCTTTAAAACTTAAATATTATCCAAATCCTTTAAAAAAGAAGTAAAATCATAACAAAAACATTTCATGTAAAAAAAGCCAAGTATGCGAAAATGGTATTCCGCAAAAAGAATTGAGATAAAAGTAAAGCCAAGTTCTTCAATACAAATTTCAAAATGAAAAGTTCTTACTAGTTTGGGAATGTTTTTCTAAACTTGGCTATTACGGCTGCAAATGACTGTTAGGCACAGTGCTAAATTGAACATAAAGAATTTTGGCTGTAATAGTAAAGTTTAAAAAAATAATTCCAACCTAGTAAGAACCTTTGGCTTTACTTTTATCTCAATTCTTTTTACGGAATACCGTTTCCGTGTTTTTGGCTTTTTTCACATGAAATGTTTTTGTTATGATAAGTTCTTAGTTGTCTTCTTCGCTATCCCAGGCATTGCAATTATTACGTAACTCAAACAGGCTAAAAAAGGTAATGCAATAAGGTCTTACAGGCTGGGTCGTAGATAATTGAAATAATGCAACTGTATGCAGTGTACTAAAATTTTAAATTTCTAAATTCACAAAAAGTGAAAAACATTAACATTTTGGCACTAATAAAAATAATTTTTGTAACGAGTTTGTAAAGGTGGGGTGCACTTTGTCGCTCTCCCACTCAACCTAGCCAAGACTGGGTTTGAAAAAAGACTTTGCGTGCAATAAATCAGACTATAGTTTGACTGTACTGAGAAGTAGGCAAACCTTAGATTAACACAGAAGAAGTAGAAACAAAACAAAAATGGTTGGGGTACGTTGCACCTCACCTTACCAATGGAGGGTTAATTATGCCTTCGGCCTAAGTGATTTGTTTCTATATATATATGTAGAAGCTTTGCAAATAAAAATTAATTAAATGTTTTCCTAACATCCCCAAGTTAGGTCAGAAATTGTTAACATTTCTTGAGGTACCTAAATCCCGAGAATTTAAAGACTAACTCTAAGTGCTCTCTATATTTACCTGTGTTTCCGTAAGTCTAAGTGAACTTGAAAATTCTGCTCTCTCTGCTATACTAAGATACTGTTTATCTCTAAATTTTTTCTCTAACGCCAATAGTTGCTGAGTTGTAAATGGAGTTCGAGGTTTTCTGTTTGGTTTGTGTTTTCTCAAATTGCATTTAATTTTTGGGGGTTCTCCGTTTGCATCAACTGAAACAAAGAGAACTATTACTATACTGAACTAATTTTTTTATTGAGAAATGTTATTTTCGCCACAAAAAATACACTTCGAATTTTGATGTAAAAACCCCAAAATACATACACCAGTCATTAGGATTCATTCATTCATACATCAGCGGCGTACGCAGGGGGGACTAAACCCCTCTCAAACCACTGAAAATTGACCCCTAAAACATGATTGTTTTTCCCGAAAATCAAGATTAAAATGTATCGATCAGAGCTTAAGCCCCCCCCCCAGGATCTATCTCTGCGTATCGAACCGCGCTGAAGCCCTCCACAGTATTCATTTCTGCGTACGACATTGTACTACATTTTGGTTGAAGTTTTAACGCATTTTTGTGTCCAACTGAACACTTTTATATAAACTATACAGGGTATTTCAAAAAAGTCTGTAAATATAAAATTTTACCACATAATTCTGAGGTCAAAATCAGCCGATTTAAAGCAACTTATCTCAGTCTGAAATAGCTTGTAGTTCCAAACCCTTAACAAAAAAAAAATCGGCGCGAGTCAGACACTATTTTAAGGTAGGCATACCAACAAATATTTTTTTTTTAATTTTTGACCCCTTGTATCTAAAACACAAACAAGATTAATGCAAAATGCAAAAGAAAAAAATCTTCTTTGATCTTTTCTACCTCTACACTAAATTACACCTTATATACTATTTCCTCTACTTCTATTAATATTGCAAACTTAAAAAACTGTCCCAAAGAAAAACTATTTAGTATTAAAACGTTACGAACTAATATAATAATAACCCTTTTAATTTTTTGTGGATTTGTTAAAGTAATTTTAGCCAACTACTTATTAAATTTACGATGAGATAGCCAGCCCTAACTTCTAAATCAACATTAGTTAGACAGCAGTAATTAACGACATCTGTCATAGATTTTTTTGGTAGGCATGGTTTCGCGTACGGATATTGCAATATGGGGGCAATTAACTAGCTATGAGCCGTGGACTCTTTTCACATTTGTAATCCTCTGTTGTCCTTTTGTAAGCTGATCATTTGGGCGCTACATTTATTTTATAAAGTCTAAAAAATTTGTGATTGTGTCTGGGTGCGTAGAGGTGTTTTATACCAGAAATAAAAACAAGACAATGGAAGTCTAAAATTTTGTTTCTTATTATTTGATTGATAACAGACACAGTTTGAGACAATATTTATCACAGTTGGCAAATATATATATTAGCTCACACATATACTATACTATAGTAGTGTGAGCTATGGTGATCCTAATTTTTTCGAGAAAAAAAAAGTTGCTCCGATTTCAAAAAATTTTATATATCTTTGCGTTTCAGATGATTTTGAAACATTTTTGTTGCGCCGTCTGTCTGTCTGTCTGTCTGTCTATTTGTATGTCTGTCTGTCTGTCTGTCTGTCGGTCTGTCTGTCTGTCTGTATGTCTGTCTGTAACGACCAACGCGCATAACTCAAAAACCGCTTGGCTGATTTTAATGAAATTTGGTACCTAGGCTGGGTCTTGGGCGAGATGGTCCCATTTAAAAATGAACAAAATCCACCGAACACAAACCAAGTAAAAGGGTGGGGGTATATTTCAAAAATTAGAGTCTAAGTGAGAATATGGCGTGTGTGATATCAAACGAAAGGTAATGGAGTCCGGAGTTTAACAAAATACATTTTAGTTTTTGTTTTTTTTAAGGGTGGGGGTGGATTTCAAAAATTTGAGTTGAAGTCAAAACATGGCTTGTGTGGTATCAAACAAAAGGTAATTTAGTGTGGAGTTGAATAAATTATATTTCAGTTTGTGGTTATATTAGCTCACACGTACACTATAACTATAGTACCTAGTGTGAGCTTAGGGGCCCATATATTGGCAGAGTATTTTTTAATTGTACGCTTATTGTCAGATATAGAAAGGCGATCGTTTCCCTTTCTAAGCACGGACAGTAGAGTATTTCCGATATAGTTATATTTAGTACTTTGAGAACTGCTACTTTATTGTAGTTTGGATTGTTCTGTTTTCGAGAGTGCATCTTATGAATTGTGTAACTGATAGTTCAATTCCTCTAGCGCACGCTTCTTTGAAGATGCAGTTGCGTAGTACATTATTGAATGCTTCTTCTAGATATTAAGGAAAATACCCACCTCAACAACTTTTCCGTCTAGGATTTTTATGATTTTGCCTACGAGGTTGTTTCTTGCTAGTTCTGTTAACTTTCCAGCTTGGTATGCTTATTCCTGTGCATTAAGCGGCTGGGCCAGGCCTTATGCCAATGTTTTTTTAGTCTTTTAAAAGAAATGAATTAAGACTTATGGGTCTTAGAGATTTTGAATGTAATGTCATTTTAACTCCAACTTTTTTGTTTTTATTATTTTTTAAACATTTTGTAATAGGATTAACTTTTTTGTTAACTAAGATTTTATTCAAATAGTGTAACGTCTTTTTAACTCTGAAGAAGGTGAAAAACCATCACCGAAACGTCAGCAAAAATTAACAACAGACAATAAAAAATTTACCAGTCCAAAAGCTCGTGATTTTCTTCTACCTACAAAAATTATTGTGTTTTCATATTGTACTAAATGTCAATTTAATATTAATGTTCAACATCAAACATCCTTTAAGAAAGAACAATAATCCAGGCAAAAAAGACCAAGGTGTTCTAGCTTGCAAATATCATGTTAGTTCTGGAGATCTACTGAATCCAATTGTTTCACTTCTCACTATAAATTCCTCCAGCCATCCTCATGGTAGTCATGATAATCCGGCTAATTTCAGACCTACTTATCTTTTTCCTAAACTATCCAAAATTATTGAAACAATTGTGAAGAAGCGTATGCTACTCTAAATATACATACAATTTTAAACAAGTTTCAGTTTGACTTTCAAGAAAATACAAGTACAAATGACGCTGTCTTTTCATTTTTAGAGGAACTTTATTTAAAACTAAATAATCAGGAATATGCTGCAGCTATTTTTTAGTAAAGTCTTCGACTGTGTTAACTATGAATTGCTGTTAAAATAAATGGATCCATGATGGATCTAATATCTTCCTAGCTTGCCTGTTAACACACTTAAAATGAGGACATGATAATATCAGCCTTGAAACCAGTTTTTGTTAAATATCTCAGAAACTAAAGCTCTTACAAAGTTTTTGATTATAACAGAAATTATTGGGCAAAATATAGTCTACAATACTGTGTAAACTGCATATCGATGCGATGCTCCGTTAGAACTTGTTTTTAACTTATTTTTTGGGAGGAGAATATGAGTGCCAATTCTCTATCCACGAAAAAATGCTTCCGTGAATTCAAGTTCACTACCTTTTACTCACGAAAAAACTGGTTGCCTCTAACCTGTCTCACAGTTCACGGCCTATTTGATTGGATTGTTATCATGTCATGTTTAACTGTGTTTTTTTTTACAAAAATTAGACAGTAAAAAGTGATGTTGATCCTTAAACCCTTTATAGGGAAGTTTACAGAAAGGGGATTAAAAGTTATGTTTACGTAAGCAGTTAATAAATTAAGCCTATCATATGGTTAAATTTTCCTTGGGAAATCCGCAGTTCAATTAAGTAACTGAAAATAATATTGTCTCAGTTTTTAAAATGTATAAATAAATACTTGCCTTATCCATTTCAATTATTTTATTAGAAATTTTAACAGCTTTTAAAAAATGTAGGCAATATATTATTATATAGGGTGGTCCCGGTTGTGAAGAAATATAATAAATAAGAATATATTTATACGCTCGAGAAGCGGCAAGTGCGCGGTAATGTTGGTGTATGTTGGTTTTGAAACGGTTCAGGTTGTAACCTGCAGGGAAAACTCTCGCAGGGAGTTTATTCTACAGCGATGCTGTTCTCCAGAGATATGAATTCTGATATAATGAGGTTCTTGGTGCCTCTATTTTGAAGGTCAATTGAGGTTTGTACGATTCTGGTATATCAGTAAATCTCCTCTGCGTCACCGAAAAGTTAACAAAAAACTCAGCGAAGGAGGTTTTTGGAACCGTAGAAGGGTACTGCATATGTTTACAAAATTTGTTAAAGAGGTACAATTATTTGTAAATCCTAAATTTTTTCCTAGTCTATTATAGCAAAATTTCGTTGAAAAATTGTCAGGTGTTTGGTTTTAAATAAATCCATTTAAAATTGCTTCTAATCGGAAAATCATTTGTTTATACGCACGGTGTGATATTAAACGATAATGGGAATAATATTTTGTGCATAATAGTTTTTATGATTTTTGTCTTAGATTAGCTCTTTAGCGAGTGGTAAGTAAATTGTCAATTTTCGTGTACAGCCTGTCCTATGGGATTAAATGGGAAACTCGGTTCTTATTAAAGATATTGATTTTCTGATTGCATCTTGCCGTGCTCTTTTTTTGAGCCATTAAAAATGGTGTAATCAGATTTTTGCTATACCCCGTAGTTTCGCTAATATAAGGAGTTTTTAAAAATATTGCATTTTTAATAATTCCTTATATCTCGCTTATTTTGCGAGATATTTTTATTCTTTAAAAACCTTTTTATGGCAACTTTTTTAGAAGAAAATAATGACGTTGTCAATTTTTTAAATTATTGTTTATTTTTTGAGATATGGTATTGATCATAAAAAATTAAAAACGTACCTAAATTCTTTTTATTGCTGTTTTGATTTGTTTCATGCTATTATTATCACAAAATAAAAAATAAATAAAAAATATATTAGTCCAAACCTGGAAATTTCAAATTTAAAAACATAAATATATATTAAGAATTGCTAGTTAAACGATTTTTAGTTTAACTGTTTTGATACTTAGCAAATTAAATTGGCTTTACGGTAATTTACAGATTTATTTGAAACAGTCTACAAAAAAAAATAATAACCAATTACAAAAAATAATAACTAATTTTTCTTTATTGATATAAATGTTCAAACTGATTGCCATTATGTGTAAGACATTGTTGTCATTTTTGAGTAACTTTTCTTAACACATTTTTCATAAAAATATTTCTGTCGTTTAAATATTTGGATTTTGTTGCTTGAATAAAGCAGTCAATCATATCACATTTTTCAAATTCTGGGTATGGTCGATTTCTAGCCATTTTAGAATAATTGTGAGTGAGCCATTCACAAAAATGACAAGTAAAATGAGAATGTCATTCCACGCTTTTGTTTTTTCATGTTGAAGTAAATTTCATGAGTTGCTGTGCTACCATCAAATAATTACTATGATATTATTTTTGTAACTTTTTACCGTTTTTTATTTATTTATAAATCTTTTAATTAACGTTTTAAAACAGATAAACTAGAAATCGTTCAACTAGTGTGTTTTGCAATTTTTAATTTATAATTACATTGGAAATTTCCAGGTTCGGTCTAAATTTAAAAAAAAATATTAAATAGTTTTTTAACCTTAAATCAAAAAAATATTAAAGTTTTATCATTTTAAGATAGTAATAGCATGGAACCAATCAAAATAGTAATAAAAAAAATCCAGTTCCGTATTTAATTTTTTACAATAAATACCAAATTTTAAAAACTAAACAATATTTTAAAAAATTGACGTCATTATTTTGCTCTAAAAAAGTCATAGAAAGATTTTTTACAGAATAAAAATATCTAGCAAAATAAGCGAGATACAAGGAATTAACAAAAATGCAAGTTTTTCAAAAACTCCCTGTATTAGCTAAACCACGAGGTACCTATAACAAAAATCTAATTACACCTATTTTAGGGGCTCCAAAAAAGAGCATGGTAAGGTGCAATCAGAAAGTCGATATCTTTAATAATAACCCAGGTTCCCATTTAATCCCATCGAAAATGGGACACGCTGTACAGCCTATAGGCATTGTGAGACATTGCGATTCTGATATTTTTTAGTAAAAACTCATTGTTTTTTGAGTTTATACAGCGCCCAAAGGGGCGCTGCCCGTGTATTTTATAAATATAAACTGTAGATTAATAGAAATCCCGCTGTTTTACTTCAACTCAGCCGTTACAGGAAAATATTATTTATAGTTTAGAATAATTGCATTTTTAATAACATTCTCTCGACTATATAATTGCTTGGAAATTAGTAAATTTATGCCCAATTAATATCGCTAATTAATTTGTTGAACACTGTAACGAATAATAAGAAGGTTGTAGTCATATTATACAGTCTTCAATTAATAGCACTGATGAGCAATTTCTAGAGAATGACAAAGTATAAATCCATCAAGTCGTTATAAAGGATATCCCTAAAAGGGCTTTAAAGCAATTTACCTTAGTCCGAAATTGCTCTTTCTGCGAGATGGCGGGGTGTTGAAGTTAAAAAATAAAAAAATATATTTTTTTAAAATAAAATGCACATTTTTTTTTATTTATTATTTTTAAAATTGGTACCCGGAGGTTTTCTGAGATACAAAATTTGAATATGGTAACTTGGCCTTCGGGGAGCACTTCAGACTGCACTTGTGATGGTTTAAAGTTGTCATAACTTTTTTCAGTCTATTTTTAACTTTTTTGTGATATAATTTTCTTAACAATTTTAGGCTAAAAAAGAATGTCATTTTTGAGATATTTCTATTTTTAGTGTTCGGTGCCGCACCGGAACATTCAAATTATTTTTTTAAAAATGTTGCCTTTAATAAAGATAAAATTTAGTAGTGAATTAGTAGTGCCAAATGGATTATTTTACTATACTTTTATTTTATTATTATTATTATTATTATTCGAAATTAGTAATTTCATTATACTGATATGGCATCGATCTCTAAAAGCCAAAATATCTGGAAACACACAACAAGAAAACTTTAAAATGTTTTGAAAAAAAAAAATTGAAAATTCAGGTTTTAAAATTCAGTAACCTTCAGATTTTCCAATC
Source organism: Aspidapion aeneum (assembly GCA_963576565.1). Classification (NCBI taxonomy): domain Eukaryota; kingdom Metazoa; phylum Arthropoda; class Insecta; order Coleoptera; family Brentidae; genus Aspidapion; species Aspidapion aeneum. Next base: position 14,130,777 of record OY755042.1, read on the forward strand.
TTCCATCTCGAAATATTTTAAGCGTACCGAGGGGTAAGCTTGACCTATATATTTTAAATGAGAAGAGTGGGACGAGTGATACCTTATTATGAAGGTCTCCTGAATGTCCTTACAATCGTGCAAATATTTCGAAAATCAATTTACCATAGAAGGATAACAAAAATTAATAAGAAATATAATTAAAAAATACAATAAGAAATAATTGTCTTTGATAAAAAATTAATACATGTGTTTTGGAACTTTTTTATTTTTTTATCAGAAATGAACATAAAAACGTTTTTTTATCGCTTCAGCGGAACTTTGGAGGCAAACAGATTTTTCAAAATCATTTTTACCAAGTTGTAAAGAAATATAGGAGGATTTTAAAGACAGATACCCATTGGCGTAGCTAGCCTTGCTTTTCAGGGGGGGCCGTGGCCCCGGTCTATCTTGAACAAAAAGCAAACATAGGTTTTAAAGAGTCGTGCAAAGTGTGCAATGAATAAAAAAAAATACGCTCATTAAATGTTCTATTTTAATATAACAAATTTAATAATACATTTAATAACTTATTTATTATATTAATTATTATTATAGTAATTCAGCAATTCTACAAAGAAAGTTTTCTACGTCGCTGACTGAAAGCCTCTACCACACTGTCTAAGTCGACCTCAACATCTTTTTCTATGAATAACAATGACAAACCTGAGTGTCTCTCTTGAGTCATAGTTGTTCTAAGCCAATTAAAAACTCTCCTCATGGCAGAGAAAGACCTCTCGCAAGTTGCACTTGAAATTGGAAGAATACTCGCAACTTTAAAAAGTTGGTAGAGGTTTGGATAAGTGTTTTCTGCTATATGTTGTTTGATAGAATCATGACCAACAGTTTGATTTAACCGAAAAATACAATTCTTTAAAACGGTTATTTCTGCTCTTAGAGCAGAAGTATTAATATTAAAAATTTCCCGGTATTGCTCGACGAATTTATTCCATTTAACGACGTGGGAAAACTTAATACGAAAATGGTTATGAAATTGTCACCAAAATCGGAAAATTTCCATAAGACACTAAACGCTAACCTCAAAAAAACTAAAAAGATTATTATCGTTATTTTAGAAAAACAGTTTAAAAAGGTATTTTATAACCTTACAACATCTACAACCCGATTTCGGAAACACAGGGGCAAAGGTCGCTGTCTTTATTAAATGCGAAATTCAACTTACACTTCTATAATATTTTACAAGATGTCGCCAATATGTATGAAATATTCAATATGCATAATTATGTTTAAATTTAAAAAATATTTTCGGGAAATTGCATAAGTGCATAAAAGTTACCGATAATTTAAAGAGAAAAAGCCTAATTCCGCAAGACAAGGGCTTTTTCCTGAAATGTAAACATTATCTGAATGATTTTAAATTTTAATGCACCTATTTTATTTGAATATTTCCCGAATAATAATAGAAAAGTATGTATTTTCAGCGTCATGTTCTTTTATTAGTAGTCGGTAGGGGAGGCCTAAAATATCTTAGGGGGGGCCTGAGGGACTTTAGGGGGGCTAGGCCCCCCCTGGCCCCCCTAGCTACGCCAATGCAGATATCACAGGACCCACTCTTCATATTTAAAATATAGGGGTATGTGCTGGAAAAATATCAAGACTTTCAGCTAAAAAGTTTGCTCCTGATAAGCAAAATCGATATGAAAAAAGTTTTCGTAGCTAATCGGGTAAAAATAAGTTTTTGTTTCTCTCGAATTTTTCCGTGAGTGGCTCTAAACCTTATCCTCACGGGAGTCCAAGGTCTAATCGACACCTAACTGATTCGTCCTTATGGTACTCCTCAGCTTGGTCAATGTAACACTCTCTCGAAGGTAATTAGCCCTTTCTGTCTCCCCTCCTATACGCTTATAATGAGAAAACCGACCAGTCTAACCTGGAGCCACTGCATCACGAAAACTAACTTATTCTGAGGTTTCAAGGATGCAGTGACCTTAGTCTAACCCGCAAGAAGCGCCATCTTAGAAAATACCAGCGAAACTAGAACAAGAGAAAGCGATTAATATGCTGTATATCGATCGATGAAAAGAAAAGAATCCGTCTGTGACATTCGAGAGCAAATTGTCTTTCAGGTCAGATCAACGCTGATTAGCGTTTTTAGCAACCTTCAAGACGTCAGCGGTATGAAGGCCAAATTAACACTAACAAACGTAAGTTTAAGTACCCGTCAATTTAAAATTGAAACAAGTTTTCGTGACTAATCCGGTAAAAAGTTCGAGGGTTTTTCAAAAAACGTACAAAAAGTACTACAAAAAGCTTTTGTTGCCTATAAAAAACAGTTTGTATAAAATGTTCTTTTTTGATAGTGCGAGGACCGCTTTATTAAATATTATAATTAGCGTTCTCAAACGGTAACGTATTTTAAAGAAATAAATTAATAAAATAGTGTTTTTAACTTAATGACAACCCGCATATTTTAAACCTGCCGATTAGCCAGGACATTTAGAAATTAATGATAATTATATAATTAGCTAATTAATTGGTAATAAGTTTGACGAATGTTAGAATTTATTTAGTATCTTTAGCAGCTTGGAAGGAGCCTAGCAAACTTTAATTGCAGTAAATCAAACAAGTTTCGTGGCTAATCGGGCAAAAGGGAGTTTTTGTTTCTCTCATATTTTTCGATGGGTAGCTTCAAAGCTTAACCTCACGGGGGTCCAAGATCTAATGGACACCTAATAAGTGTTGGCAGTTAACTGTTTTGTCCTTATGGGCCTCCTCAGAACACTGCTTGATCAATGTGACTCTTGCGAAGTTAATTAGACGGTTTTGTCTCTAATCCTATGTAAATCGTGAGAAAACTTTCGCAAGACGCGCCACCTACCGAGATGTGAGAGAAACAATAACAAAGGCAGGCGAAGTAAATAGTGTCTGATGAAGGGTAAAAACGCAATAAGCATTGATCTAGCCTGAAAGGCAGAAAGAGTTGTCTTAGGTCACGGATTAGTTTGTTTCTCTGTATTTGTTTTTGATCTTTTCATTGATCGATATGTATAGCAGGTTATTTCGCCTGCTTTTGTTATTGTTTCTCTCGTATCACGGTAGATGGCACGTCTTGCGAAAGTTTTCTCACGAAACAGTTAACTGTCAACACTTATTAGGTGTCCATTAGATCTTGGACCCCCGTGAGGTTAAGCTTTCAAGCTATCCACGGAAAAATATGAGAGAAACAAAAACTCCTTTTTGTCCGATTAGCCACGAAACTTTTTTTTATTCACGGGTACTAAATTCACGGGTACTAAATTTCACGGTTTTTAATTGCAGTATTTTGGCTAGTTGAAAATAAATTCATTTATGTTTAGAAAATCTTAAGTATTAAATAATGGGTATTATAGCGTGGGTTCTACTATTTAGTAGGGTGAATCACAAGGACGTTCAGGGAAGCTGGCTGCCCCTCCTCTCCAATCGGATTTTTTAATGATTGAAATTCAAATAGGTAATGAATTAACACCCTCCCCCCCCCCCCCTTAAAGTAAGAAACGCAATGCAATTTTGAAACATCCCCCCTTCTGTTTTAGGCTGGATACACCCATAATAAATCACAAATACTTTGTAGGTTAATTCATATACTTCCTGCACTGGCCAAAGCAACCCCATATGAAAAAAATCGCTAGTTAGCGGTGCCATAAAAGCTAGCGGACCTGGGGGTATATACGCAGATATGCTCAAATATGGATTAGGGAAACTACTAGAAAATCTCACATATATCAATGCATAAAGGGACATCCAGTACTTGATGATTGGAAAATTGCTGTTATATTCTTAATACATAAAAAAGGAAACAAGCTGTATTGCAACAATTACAGATGAATTTCAGTAACCAGTACTCCAAGTAGATTGTACAGTAGGATTCTTCGAGATCTAATAGAGAATTATTTTTATGAACAAGAAGAAGAGCAAATTCGTTTCGTGTGGGCCGATCTTGTAGTAATAATGTTTTTTGTCTTAAACAAGTAATTGAGAAAAGGAGTGCTAGAAATATAAAGACTCATGTTACCTTTGTGGACCTACACAATGACGATACCGTTCCAGTAGAAAATTTATGGAAAGTGTTAGAGCAAACTAATATTAATCATACATACATAAAAGCTATAAAAGAACTATACAAAGGGGCAAAATCTAAAAGTAAAATTGGAAATCGACATTTAAAAGAATTCCTGGTAACAAAAGGCTTAAGACAGGACTGTTGTTCCTTGCCAACTCTTTTTAAGATATGAAAATTAAAACGTAAAGTATACGGAATATGAATACAACTTAACGCCGATTTACAATATACACACTACAGTTTGCTGATGACCAAGTAATTGTAACTAATGATAAAAAAAGACCTGGAGTATATGATGAGAAAGTTAACGGAAAAATACCAAAATTGGGGATTAACAGTAAACGTTGACGAGACACAGTACCTATGTTTTGGAAACGAATCAAGTGAGAGAAAATGGATAAACAGTATCTCCTTGCAATAAGTATGTATACTTGGGAGTCACATTTAGTAAGACAGGAACAGACTGTAAAGAACTGAAAAAAATAATAATATAAGCAAAAAAGGTTATTGAATGTCTTAATAATATTTTATTGAGCAAAAAGATAAAAAAGAATAAAAAAATTATTATGTATGAAACAATGATGAAAAGCACGCTGTTGTATGGATGTCGCGTAACAGAAAAATACAAAACAAAATTGAAAAGTGTCGAAATGGATGCAATAAGAATATCTAGAACAGATCACCTAAGAAATGAGACCATAAAAGGAAAAAATGGGAATCGAGGGCAGCATAACGGATGACATCACTAAAAGACGACGAAAGATTAGTAAACCAGGTCCTAGAATAGCAACCAATAGGGCGTAGAAAAAGAGGGCGTCCTAAACTGGATTGGCAACAGTCAATCCAAAGATCAATGAGTCAAAAAAACCTGAAGGAGGTGGATAATAGAGGTCGGACAATGTAAAAAACGTTCTAAACCGACATAGTAGTAGTAGTGGCTTTTAAAAGAACTAATTTATAAAAACAAATTAAAAATATTTTTTTACAAAAATCTATTTTGAAAATAATACTTTTTAAGAAAGGCGAATTGCCCCATCTCGACCTTGGCAGTATGCAACAAAATTAGAACATAAATAAAAATACAGTGAAACCTCCTATAAGCGGACACTCATGGTTCCGTCGATTTTGTCCGCTTATTGGAGGTGTCCTCTTAAGAGAGGGAACTGCCACATTTTGATATATAATTATTAACATTTTCCGCTGCTTGAAATTTTTCGATATTAAATTTTTCAGCGATCTTTCCTTCTCCGAAACGTTAACAACTTCCATTTTTCCACATAAACTAAGAAGTTTTTTTACTAGGCGCAATTTCAAGGAGATCTATTATTACCCAACTAAACAATTAAACAGCAGTCCCGCCGAATAAAACAATGTTGTAAATACGACAGAAGTATTTAGTCTCTGCATTAAAACGGAAAGAGGTAATTCCCCGGCTGCAGAGTGCATTGTTGCCAACATACTACATAATATTTATGCCCATATCGTGCAAAACTCCGTCCCGTTGTCATAGGTTCGCGTCCGGTTAAGGGAGGTTTCAGAATTTTTTAACCAAAAAAATTGTCCGCGTCCGGTTATTAGAGTGGCCGGTTATAGGAGGGAATTTTACATGTGATAGGCAAAAGCGTGGTTCCAACAAATTTGTCCGCCTAAAGGGAGAGTCCGCTTAATAGAGGTGTCCGCAAGGAGAGGTTTCACTGTAATTTTATTATTATTTTGTGATATGTACGTGTACTTTTATAGAGCTCTACCAAGGAGGCATGAGAACTTTCATCTATTCTACCAATTTATTTTCTCTGATAAGTAAACATTTAAAAAATATCTTTTTATCTACCTACTTACTTAACTTTAAGTAGGTAGGTAATAAAAAATACATTTTATTCCTAGTTTTAATCTGAAATTTAATGTGACATCAGCAACGTTAACCTAAACCAGTGTTAGCTAAACTTTTTACTGATTTATGATATCAGTTATTACTATAGATCCTATAAAAATACTTTAGTGACAAAAACCTTTCTCTCTTAAAAATATACTCAACCAATTACGTTTTATCACAAGCAAATCCATCAAAACTTAAAACAATGGAACGGGTGCATGCAAAGCTTGACGGATCTAAATTCGATTTAAAGCCTTCAGTCAAGTAAGCTCTGACAAGAGTTGCTTTTGTTTTGGTGATCCACGACAATGTAAATAGATTTATGGATAGGACTCTGACTGGCAGTAATGGAATATATTTGGATAATTTGACAACAGGTTATTGGCAAACAATTTCGAGATACATATTTACTTGACTAACAAGTTTGTTTTTTTGTATGGGGCAGATGCCTTTAAAGAATTTGCGAATTTCTCATTAATAAATATTTATGGAATGTATACCGATTTGTCAGTCTGCAGAATTGATAGAACATGCAATTCATAATTTGATCATTGTAATGATCGAATAATAATAATGGCTAATGGGATGCTATAACAATTCTTAGCTATTTTAATGGTTATTATACCGGGTGGACCAAAAAAAACCGAACAATTTTTTCTTCAATATAACTCTTGAACTATACCATCGATTTTAATGGGACAAACTGCACTTGGCAGAAAATTAATTAGAGTTTTGACTAAATATATTTTTTGTCCGCTATCTTAAAATCCAGAATGGCGGACGAAATTAAATTGTACCCTTCAAAGATGCTCGTTTATTCTTATGTTGCAAACATGTTTTAATTATTTTTTTAAGTCAGTTAAAAAGCTGCACTCTTGCTACGTACAACAAGGTATGAATCAGTCAAATCGGTTTGGTGGTTCAAAAACAAATATTTTTGTTTCAACCATTGTTTTGAATATTATACGATTGACTTGCCAATCATGTCTCTAATAAAGTAATTAGTACTGAACCGAGTTTGATGAAATAAAAAATATCCTGGTGATAATTGATGGCTTTTTAAAAATCATAATCAAAATTTATCGCAAGTTTATACTTGATTCTTCAAAATGGCGTGTTTATTCTTATTTTCTAAAAATGTTTTAGTACATGGTACAAAGTAATAAAATCGGTTAACTAGTTCTCACAAAAACTGATTTTGTTTTAACCATTGTTTTAAAAATTATACGATTGCATTGCCAATCCTGTCTGCATTAAGTTCGTTATAAATTCATTATTACTATCCTTTAAAGCTCGTATCATGATGTTTTTTATTTCACTAAAATCGGTTCAGTAATAATACATTTATAAAGAAATGAATGCAGACAGGATTGGCAATGCAATCGTTTAATTTGTAAAACATTGGTTAAAACAAAATCAGATTTTGTAAGGACCACTACACCGATTTTATTAATTTGTACCTCTGTATGCGGGAGAAAAGTAGTGTTTTTCTGTAAATGACACAATCTTTAAAGAGCAATAAATTCTCACCACGATTTTTTTTTATTTTACTAAAACCGATTTAGTAATAACGAATTTATAAGGAAATGAATGCAGATACATTTTTTGAAAACCACCACACCCATTTTACTGATTCGTACGTCGTTGGTTCGTCCCGCCTTCCTTTTTGTAAATATGTTCTTTTTACTATAATTTACCAAATTGGTTCGAATTAGGCTATTTGGTGATTCACTAGAGCATTTTCTATTTTTTGTTTATTTAGTATTAATTAACTAATTAAGTACCTAAAATTACTGGGTTATTTGCATTTGAAACTCCCGCGGTTTTAAAGGCAAATATTACAATTTGCTATAATCAATTTACTTTACATAAAATGCATTTTGAATTACTAAGGTTCCTAGTTCCTTTAATATGGACCTTCGTAATCTCATTCCCTCCTACTTATTCCCTTTTCTCCTACGCCTATGGATTAACGACGCCACTGGGCGCCATGTGGGAGAATGAACGCAGTAGCGATATTTGCTGCAGCATACAGAGAACCGTTTCGCCTTCGAACGATAACACACGCGTGTTAGCGACTCTCCTACCACATGAAATGTGGGGTGCAAAAACTAAGGTTTAACAGCGTGTCCTCCCATGAGTTCCGCTTCCTGTATAAAAATGGTAAGTGAAAATGCATTATTTTTACCTTACATACATTTGTTTATTGCTACACTAACCTAGAAGGTAAACTAGACCATTTCAGAATCCCTTGTACCAGCTTAGCCTATGACCTTATTCCCTTAAAATTACAGTCCACATCTGACACCGTTAAATTCCAGACAACTCTCCTATCTGGACCACCAGGGAGCCCCATTTTTGATCCTTAGCGACCCGGATTTCTGGAATCGTTTTTTTGCCTTTTTAGGTTAGTTTTTTTTACTGGTTTCAAATGCAAGAAAAACCCTTGTTTTTCCTAAATGCCTTTTTTACTGGTTTCAAATGCAAGAAAAACCCTTGTTTTTCTTACATGCCTACTTTAGAAAACCCCTAGGTTTCTAAAATACATTTTGCGATTTTTTTTGTGTAAAAACAAATGCAAGAAAAACCCTTGTTTTTCTTACATGCCTACTTTAGAAAACCCCTAGGTTTCTAAAATACATTTTGCGATTTTTTTTTGTGTAAAAATTAAATATTTTTACCAATAAATTTAGCCTTTTCATGCGAAAAACCAAACACAGATAAAATCTGTAAACTACTATGCTTTTTTTTGTTTCGAATAAATCAAGTTTTTTCGTTTCTTTTTTGTAAAAAAAAAAACCGTATGGAATTTGGGTGTTTTTTTGTTTGTCACTGGAAATAGTTTAAAATAGTGTCTGCAAAGTGCTATTATTTTAGCCGTTGTGCCTTCACATTTGTGGATTGCTATAATTATATCCAATTTGCTCGAAAAAAATCTCCAAATTGCCATATTCATTTTTGCTTATTGCAAATTGCTATGACTATATCCGATTGCGGATGCTTTACTATATTCGTTTTTGCGTAAAAATTGCTATGAATATATCTATTTCTAATTTACTATTATAATATCTGTCTGCAAATGGCTATGATTGTATCCATTTTTTGCGTGCATAATAAATTTTGAAGGAAATTTAATTCTTAACTTGAGAATTTGTTTTCGTGTAAAGGCAGATAAATAGTTTTACCAAATTAAATGCTTTTGATTTGTAGGTATTTATTTTTAAATTTAGTACATAGTAGGTACCTACTTATTTGAATTCGCGAGGCGAAGATAAAAAAACTTATACACAAGTTTTTTTGTTATCATTAGTTTGCATCGGGTATTTTCTTTACTTTTGTGCGCTTATAGTTTGATTATTGTAATTAAACGTAGGACATTAATATTTATACAGGGTGTCCAAATTTTGATTTTTTTTTCAGTTTACCTAATTTTTGTCAATTATTTTTTGGATTTTTTTTTAAATCATGTCTAGTTCGGATAAAATTTTAAAGGCTAAAGCCTTGCGCTATAGTGCGATTTCACAGCTAAATTTGATCATTGAATCCGCGACCCTCGCAAAAAATGACCCTGCCTATCACAGCGGCTTTAAAGTCAAATTTCGGACATTGTCAAAAATCAAAAAAGATTTTGAAAAACACCATAATACTTTGTTGACGTTGGTAGCCTCTGATGAGGATCGCTTAGTAGTAGAAAACAAAGTGTTTATGGACTTTTGCAAACGCTGTGACGAGATTTCCACTATATTTTACGAACTTTTCGAACTACCCTTTGAAGATGGAGGGCTTTTGAGCAGTACGATAAATCCCATGGGCAGTCCCTGTGCCTCCACAGACCAGCATGGTTTACTGCCTAGGATAAAAATACCTCTTTTTCAAGGGGAATTTAAGGAGTTTCCAACCTTTTTGCAAGCCTTTAATGCTACCGTGCACAATAATAGGTCGCTGGGAAACTTTGAAAAATTCAATTTGCTTTTTTCTAATTTAAAGGGCCCTGCCCTGGATGTCATTTCTGACATTCCTATCCTTGCTGAAAATTATTTAAATGCCTACCACACCTTGGTGGATAGGTATACAAATAAACGATTACAAGCTTACCTTCACTGGAAGGCAATTGAAGGCTTCTCTCCTCTTACTAAAGAGAATGCTACGAATTTGAGGAATTTGCTTGATTGTTTTTCGAAAAACTTAAGTGCTTTAAAAGTCATGGGTTTTAAAACGGAGTTTTGGGATTATATTATGGCACAAATGCTCTTGGATAGGTTGGACCTAACCACGCGCAAGGCATTTGAGCAAAATTATTGCTCCAATGAGATCCCCTCTTATGATAAAATTCGTGCTTTTGTTTCTAGCCATTGCATTGCGTTGGAACAAATACAACAAACTCAAGATTACTTAAAAAATAAAGATTTGTCAATTTCAAGTCAGAAAAATCAAGCAAAGTTTCAAAATCGATCTGCTTTGTTTGCTAATACTCAGAGAGCCTCCAAAAATGCCTCCCAGTCTCCAAATGGCCAAAGTGGCTTAAATAATACTCCAAACCCTCAAAATTTTTGTTTTCTCTGTAAAAGTGGCGATCATATAATATACAGATGTCCTAATTTTTTGGCGAAAACTCCCCAGCAACGTTTTGAGATTGTTAAACAACATAAAGCGTGTGTCAACTGTTTGGCCTCAAAGCATAATTTACCCCAGCAATGCAAATCAGAAAAAAGATGTTTACATTGTGGCCAATTTCATCACAGTCTCTTACATTTTTTTCCTATTAATTCTACACCTAGTTCTGCGAGTAGCCCCTCTACTTCTGCAGTGCAACCCCCGAGGAGCCCCGTGGCTACCGAATTTAATAGAACCACTAACACCATTGTTACTGGTATGTCTTTAAATGATCGCGAAGTACTTCTCTGTACCGCTTTAATACAAATACAGGATGTTTTTCAAAATTGGCACACAGTGCGCGCCATCTGTGACTCTGGTGCTCAATCTTCATTTATATCTAAGTCATGTGCTGATAGTTTGGGCCTTCCTAAATTTAATATCGCCATGACTCTACAAAGCTTAGATCGAATGACAACTTCGGCAAAATCTGGAATTAATTGCAATATATCCTCTTTGCGTGATAATAATTTTGTTTTTAATTTTGATGCGATAATACTCGATAAAATTTGTAGTGATTTACCTCATTCCTCATTTTCGATTAAAGGTTTTCCTTTTCTCGCCAACTTAGCACTAGCTGACCCAGGCTTTAATAAAAGCGATAAAATTGATTTATTGTTGGGCGGCGATGTGTACCCTTACATTTTGCTAGATGGTCGTTTGTCTACGGGACCCAACAACCCCGTCTGCATTAATACTATTTTTGGGTGGGGAATAATGGGCAATCTTTCACTTTCACCTTCAACTACAAATCAAATTAAAACATTTTTTACTACGTCAATGAACGATTCTTTTGTCAATTTAGATAAAAATCTACAACGATTTTGGCAAATAGATGACATACCTAATGTCAAGGCCATTGACCCCGAAGATGAGTTTTGCGAAAATTATTTTTTGAAAACTACCTCAAAAAATGAGGAGGGGAGATATATTGTATCTTTACCATTTAAAGTTACTGCTCCAGATTTTGGCGACACTCGATCCATTGCCGTACGTCGTTTTTTCTCCCTTGAGAAGAAATTGCTACAAAACCCTGATTTTTATGCTGCCTACAGCTCTGTTTTACAAGATTATTTAGATAATAATCATATGCAACCGGTTTCTGCACCTTTGCCGACCGAAATTTCAAATCATTTTTATATTGCACACCATGCGGTGTTTAAAAAAGATTCTACTAGCACCCCCCTGAGGGTGGTTTTTGATGCGAGCATGCACGCCCCTGGCAAAATCTCGCTCAACAACGCTGTTTATACTGGGCCCCCTTTACAAAGGGACTTACAAAAAATTTTATTACTTTATCGTTTGCATAAATTTTGCTTTTGTTGCGACATCCGTCAAATGTACAGGATGATTTTAGTTGACCCTAGTCAAACTAATTTTCAAAGAATAGTTTGGAGGTTTGATCCTAACCAGCCTATTCAAGACTTCGAAATAAATAGAGTTTTATTCGGGGTCTCTTGTAGCCCCTTTTTGGCTATCAGAACTTTGCTGCAACTTGCTAGAGAGCATGAGGACCTTCCTCTTGCCTCAAAAATCATTGAGGAGGCAGTTTTTGTCGATGATGTGATTTCGGGAAGTGATGACTTTTTTAAGGCCACTGAGATGAAAAATCAATTAATCGAGCTACTTAGCCGAGGTGGATTCGAATTGCGTAAATGGGCGAGCAATTGTCCCGAGTTACTATCCGATCTTCCTGAGTCACACATTTCGATGAAGGCTCTTTCTCTCGATTTAGATGCTGAAAATTCAACTTTGAAAATTCTCGGTTTAAATTGGAACCCTCATACTGATGAATTTTTTTATACTTTCGACTGTTCTCTCCAAACATGCACTAAAAGAACAATTTTAAGTAATTTGGCCCGCATTTACGACCCTCTGTCTTTTTTGGCGCCAATAGTTTTAATTTTAAAATTAATTGTTCAATACTGCTGGGCAGAAGACTTAAACTGGGACGACCCTGTCAGTCCGGAAATTGTTTTTAAATGGGAAAAATTTAAAAATGAATTAAAGTTTTTGCATTCTGTTAAAATTCCTCGTCAAATAATTTTGCCTAATGCTAGTCAAATCCAGCTAGTAGGATTTTGCGATAGTTCAGAACGGGCCTATTGTGCTGTCGCTTATATTCGAATTTTTTATTCTGATGGAAACATTAAAGTTTTTTTTGTTTGTAGTAAATCTAGAGTCGCACCGTTGCGTCGTAAACTAACTTTACCCAGACTAGAGCTTTTAGGAGCTGTTTTGTTGGCTAAATTAATGGATTTTTTACTAGAAACGTTCTCGGAAAAAATTAAATTTGATAAAATTCTTGCTTTTACTGATAGCACAGTGACCTTATCTTGGATTCAGGGATCTCCTCACAAATTTAAAACATTTGTTTCGAATAGAACTGACTATATACAAGGAAGAATTAGCCCTGAGTTTTGGCATTATGTTCCTACTGAACAAAATCCTGCTGACTGCGGTACTAGGGAAATGTATCCCTCTGATTTACAAAGATTTTATTTTTGGTTAGAAGGGCCTTCTTTTCTAAACCAACCTACAAATACTTGGGATTTTATGACAGTTACTTACGATGGGAATGCAGTTTTGGAAGAACAGCGAAAAAATATTTTTAACGTTTTTACTTGCGAACAAACAGTTGAATATTATGTAAACAACTTGTTTGAAAAATACAGTTCTCTTTTTAAAATTAAGAGAATAGTTGCTTACTTTTTGCGAGGGTTACAAAAGTTTAAAAATCCCTCATACAATTTTGCTACTGATTACCTTACAAATCAGGATTACTACAAAAGCTTACTTTTTATTTCGAAATGCGTACAATCTTTTTCTTTCCAAAAAGAAATTGAATTACTAAAAGATAAGAAACAGCTTCCAAAAGCTTTTCAAAAATTATGTCCATTTTTGCATAATGAAAGCTACGATTTGCTTCGTGTTGGAGGCCGTTTATGCCATTCAAATTTATCATACGATAAAAAATTTCCAATTCTTTTGCCTTCTAGTGCAAAATTCACTGAATTACTGATTTTAGATTTGCATCGCAGCAATCTTCATTGTGGTATACAGACCACAACTTTTTTACTAATGCAAAACTTCTGGGTATTGTCTGCTAAAAAGGTAGTGAGAAAAGTTTTAAGTTCTTGCCATACTTGCTGGAAAACTAAACCTAACTCTCTTCAACCCCCTATGGGTAACCTACCGAAATTTAGAGTTTCCGAAGCAAAGGTGTTCGAAAATGTAGGTATAGATTTTTGTGGTCCGTTCACGATTACTCTTGGTCGGACCAGAGGTGCAAAAACCATGAAAGCATATGTCTGTTTATTTATCTGTTGCGCTGTTAAAGCCGTGCATTTAGAGTTAGTCTCTGATATGACATCAGAAGCCTTTCTGGCTGCTCTGCGCCGCTTCATAGCTAGAAGAGGACTATGCTCAAAGATCTCTTCAGACTGCGGGACCAACTTCGTGGCCTCTGAAAAATACTTGCGACAAATTTTTTCTGATTGCGTGAAGGGGGAAGGTATAGTTTGGTCTTTTAACCCACCTGCTGCTCCCCACATGGGAGGCATTTGGGAATCAAACATTAAATCTTTAAAGACTCATCTTCACAGGGTAGTTGGAAATCAAATACTCACCTATGAGGAATTAAATACGGTTTTAACCCAAGTTGAAGCCATAATGAACTCACGTCCTTTATGTGCCTTAAGCACCGATCCTACTGATCTGGCGGTCTTGACTCCTAATAATTTTTTAAATTTGAGGCCTCCAGGTACAATACCCGATCCAAACTACTGCGATATTGCGTTAAACAGGCTGTCCAGGTGGCAACTGTTGCAAAGAATGCACCGCGATTTTTGGATTCGCTGGCATCGCGAATATTTGCACACTTTGCAACAGCGAGCCAAATGGCACCAACCTCTTGCTTCCATTGATATTGGTACTATGGTACTGATCAAAGATGAAAATTCCACTCCATTGGATTGGCCCCTAGGCCGCATTGAAGACCTTATTAAAGGTTCTGATAATGTTCCACGGGTTGCTATTGTAAAGACTACTAAAGGTACCTACAAACGGCCTTTGGTAAAACTATGCGCCCTGCCTACAAATTAAACTCTCTGAAATGCCCCTGGGCATTCTCAGGGGGGTGGGAAATGGTTCGTCCCGCCTTCCTTTTTGTAAATATGTTCTTTTTACTATAATTTACCAAATTGGTTCGAATTAGGCTATTTGGTGATTCACTAGAGCATTTTCTATTTTTTGTTTATTTAGTATTAATTAACTAATTAAGTACCTAAAATTACTGGGTTATTTGCATTTGAAACTCCCGCGGTTTTAAAGGCAAATATTACAATTTGCTATAATCAATTTACTTTACATAAAATGCATTTTGAATTACTAAGGTTCCTAGTTCCTTTAATATGGACCTTCGTAATCTCATTCCCTCCTACTTATTCCCTTTTCTCCTACGCCTATGGATTAACGACGCCACTGGGCGCCATGTGGGAGAATGAACGCAGTAGCGATATTTGCTGCAGCATACAGAGAACCGTTTCGCCTTCGAACGATAACACACGCGTGTTAGCGACTCTCCTACCACATGAAATGTGGGGTGCAAAAACTAAGGTTTAACAGCGTGTCCTCCCATGAGTTCCGCTTCCTGTATAAAAATGGTAAGTGAAAATGCATTATTTTTACCTTACATACATTTGTTTATTGCTACACTAACCTAGAAGGTAAACTAGACCATTTCAGAATCCCTTGTACCAGCTTAGCCTATGACCTTATTCCCTTAAAATTACAGTCCACATCTGACACCGTTAAATTCCAGACAACTCTCCTATCTGGACCACCAGGGAGCCCCAGTCGTTGTGTAAGAAAAAAGTAGTTTTTTTGAAGAATCAAGCATAATTCTGTCCGCCATCTTAAATTTTAATTTTTACCAGAATGTTTTTATTTCATTAAAATAGTATATTATGCCAAACAATGGTTGAAATAAAAATGTTATTTAAAATGTTTGACATTAGGTTAGTTTGACATAACTGTCACTTAGCTCAGATATCCACAAAAAAAAGTCTCAATAAAAACACTTTTTACCAGAAATCGATCTCTTTTTGTTCAAAAGTTAGAAGGGGGGTTGTATTTAGGTCCGCACTGTATAATTATTTGTTTGCTAAAAAAATACTTTTACTTTATCACTGTTTTTATTTGTAGGTATAGTTTTTGCAAAGTCACCTGAAATGCTCCTAATACGGGGTTCTATCGATTTCATGAAATTTTGCTTCAATCTGCCCTTCAAAAGTTATCCAAATTCATATAAAATCTTCCTGGTATAATTTCAACCCTACCGACAGAGAAAAGGCGCGGCTCTTTGCGGTCCGAGCACAAAGTATTTGTTTTCTGACCGACTCAGCACAGATGGATAGACGGCACCTGATTGGCAGATTTTTTTGAGATGCGCTTTTAATTGCTTTCGGGTGTTCTTTTCGGGACCCCTTTAGTCGGCAGTATGCAGAGTTAGAAAATAAA
This sequence comes from Aspidapion aeneum, assembly GCA_963576565.1. Classification (NCBI taxonomy): domain Eukaryota; kingdom Metazoa; phylum Arthropoda; class Insecta; order Coleoptera; family Brentidae; genus Aspidapion; species Aspidapion aeneum. The sequence goes on from OY755042.1 coordinate 14,146,901, forward strand.
TCAGTGTCGGTTCTGTAGGTGTGGGAATAGAAAGTTTTATTATCAATTTTTATTTCTTTAGTTTACGCCATAATTAAATGAAATAATTTTCATGAGTATATCTACCGCCGCCCATGTCACTTTCTTTAAAGGATATGCCGATGGTCGGCTTTAACCTTTGTTCAACTGACTGCAAAAACTATACTTTCTGTTTTATTGAGTGGTACATCCCTTCTAATTCTAGCTGCTTTCACTCTGCTATTTGATCTAGTGTCTTGCTACAGATCATATCATTATTTTTGAGAAAACTTTTTACAACTTTTTTTCGTTGGTCTATTCTAATTGTTATGGTAAACAGCTGATAACTGTCAAAAAGTTATCTCAAAAATTATGATATGGAGACTATAAATATAGTTCTTTTAATTTCCTTACTATTTTGACACCTTTCTGCCGTCTCTATTATATCAATTTATGTAGAGCGGACACATTTGAAAATGATACTCATTTGCAAGCGAAATATAGCCCGTCATACTTTATGGCTTTAGCTTGGCAACGTAGCATTTTGTGTGTGACCAACAAAAACAACTACTAGCATTCCTATGAAAAATAATGAAAGTAAGTAAACGTAGTAAAGTAGTCCACCAATAGCAGGCTATAAAATAAAATACCCTTTCCTACTCTAGTTCCTACTCTAGTTTTGGTATGCTCAATTTTAGTTTATTGTTGAAATGTATAATATACAGTGCGAACGACTCTTAAAAAATGACAAAGCATCCCGCCCGGAGCTTATGGGCGGTGGCTTTCGGTTGGATTTCTTTTAAATTTCAGTATGTTGTAGATCGGATTGTTTATTATTTCTGATAAATACTAGTTTTATTTTGATACTGTGATAATGATGTACAATGTTAATAACATATAACAAAAATTTGTCTTTATAGGTATTGTAGAAATAAAACTTTTATTATTTATATTTAAAAAATTCTAGACCTAAGAATCGGATAGTTTATTTCTGATAAATACTTTTCCTAATTTTATCTTGATACTGTGAGTTACAATGTTAACTATAATGTGCATTAAATTAGCTACAAATAATAAAGAGATTTTTAAATCCAATGCTGGCTATTTTATTTATATAAAGACATAACAGTTACCTAGATACTTATGAATATCGATTGAAATAAAATGTTGCAAATAAAGTAAACAACGTTAGTATCGATAAAGTAAAGACGTTTTTTACGTAAGTAAGTAGTCCTATAAAATCCCAATAAACAAATAAGAAAATTAGTATAAAATTAACGCAGCGACGAAGCCGTATCGCGTTAACGACCTTAATAAAACGCGACAAATATATTTGAAAGCAACCTTATCAGCGTCGGATTTAGTCTATAAGGGCATGCCGGGCAGAGACGTTGATCGTGCTCACAAATACATATTTTTTTTTTAATTTAATTTTTTTACGTTTTCGAATTTGTATGCATAACTTTTAACTGGATAAATCTACAAGAACTGTCTAACTTCAAAGAGTTCATTAAGAGACCTTGTAGTGTACTACAAGGAAGTAAATTAGGACCTTTACTTTTCATTTTATATATAAACAATTTACCTTAAATTTTAAAAAATGCAAAACTTATATGTTTGCTGAGTACACTTTGATCTATATACAAAGTATGTAAATCAATATCAGAGGCCACAAAATTACATAAATACTAAATATACTAATGGAATGGTTGAATGCAAGTCAGTGGCGTATATACATAGGCCCCCCCTCCTGAAGCTAAGGAATTTTTATATATTTTCCACATATTTTAAGAATACAAACATAAATTAGCATAAAATACGGCCTCATGGGGTCTCGCCCCCCCTCAAAACTGTCTCGGGCCCACCCCGAAACTTTTTTCTATATACGCCACTGATGCAAACAGATTAAAATTAATTGTAGACAAAACAAAATGTATTCTTATAAACTCAAAAATTCTTAATAATTTATATACTATAAAAGTTAATAATATTCAATTAGAATTTGTCGATTCATTAAAGTATTTAGAAATTTTTATTGAAAACAAAATAAAATTTAAAAATTATTTCATATACTTATATAATTTTAAAGATATCTAAGAAAATCAAATATGTATTTAAAAAGGACAAGCCAATATTTAATTTTTTTCCCATATTTTATACTGTTCTTCGTTTTATTTACTGCAAACGAAGAATATTTCGATAAACTAAAAATTTTACACAATAAGGCAATGAGAATAATTTTAAATAAAGATAAACACACAAAAATAGAAGTTATGCTAAAAAAATTAAATTTAAAATGTAAGAAACTTAATTTTTTATTATTTTTGCTTTTTTTTACATAAAATTTAAACCGACTTACTTCCCGAACATTTAAAGGATTACGTTTCGAAAAATTTTGAATGTTGTGATTATAATATATAATTATAAGTTTTTTCACATAAATAATTCTTCCAAAGCAGCAGCATACAAATTTGTATTTAATAGAGGATTAATTGAATTTAACAAATTAGAAAATTATATAAAAAACTAAAAAAAAACTTTAAATGGTTTTAAGAAATTACCTGTTTGATAAACAATTTCTTAATTAATAATTATTGTTATTTTTAATATTTGTGTTGTATTACGGCAATTTGCTAAATAAAATCATTAAACTAAAACGTGTCAGATACATCACTGGACTTACCAGACAGGAGATCCGTTTAGTGACTGGACTTTTTAAGGACTGTGACAAGACAGTCAGACAAGTAGTGTGTTAATGTCCAGGTATTGCACGTTTACGTCAAAACACTTTCGCTAAACCTCAGATTGATTCAAAACATCTAAACAGTATCTCGTCCAAACTGATAGCTAGCCTTTTTGGAGAACTAGCTAGACAGTGGTGAGAAATTACTCAAAAGTGAGCCACGATAGACCCACTGATGATCGCAGTGGAAGGGCTGCAAGCTTCACTCATATCTGAATCATCACACTTTTCAATGGATTTACACAGTTAAAAATTAGTTACTGATTCCAAAATTAAAAATACTCTGCCAATATATGGGCCCCTAAGCTCACACTAGGTACTATAGTTATAGTGTACGTGTGAGCTAATATAACTAAAAACTGAAATATATTTTATTCAACTCCACACTAAATTACCTTTTGTTTGATACCACACAACCCTTAAAAAAAACAAAAACTAAAATGTATTTTGTTGAACTCCGGACTTAATTACCTTTCGTTTGATATCACACACGCCATATTTTCACTTAAACTCTAATTTTTGAAATATATCCCCACCCTTTTTTTAAAATAAATTAAAATGTCTTTTGTTTAATTCCAGACTCAATTACCTTTCGTATGATATCACACACGCCATATTTTCACATAAACTCTAATTTTTGAAATATATCCCCACCCTTTTATTTGGTTTGTGTTCGGTGGATTTTGTTCATTTTGAAATGGAACCATCTCGACCCAAGACCCAGCCTAGGTACCAAATTTCATTAAAATCGGCCAAGCGGTTTTTGAGTTATGCGCGTTGGTCGTTACAGACAGACAGACAGACAGACAGACAGACAGACAGACAGACAGACAGACAGACAGACAGACAGACAGACAGACAGACAGACAGACAGACAGACAGACATACAGACAGACAGACAGACAGACAGACAGACGGCGCAACAAAAAAGTTTTAAAATCATCGGAAACGCAAAAATATATAAAAAATTTTGAAATCGGAGCAACTTTTTTTTCTCGAAAAAATTAGGATCACCATAGCTCACACTACTATAAGTATAGTATATGTGTGAGCTAAAAAACAAAGATACTGTAAACTAGGCGTACTTTACAGTGGCGGGTGGTGCAAGGGTGGTGGTGATATAATTAGCAGATTTAGTTAGTTATTAAATAATTAAAAGTTGTGAGTTCGTGTCCGCCTGTGTAGTGGTCCTGCTTCGCACATATGGCTGCAATGCTGGCAGCATATATTCGAGCGGACTGCCTCGATCAAGGCGTTTCGCGAGCTTGTGGGTTCGAGTCCCGCATAACGCATGGTTGTTTTGTTATGTCTAAAAAGCTATTTATCGACGCAAAAACTTTGGCAAAAACTGGGCGATTGATCCTAGTAAAAGTCCCAGTATAAAAAAAAAATAATTAAAAGTCACCTTGAAAAATTCGAACATACATCTTTTTATGAATTAAAAAATATACTTTTAACCCTTGACAAAAAATCCAAACCAATTACTATTTAATTAATATAACAATGCTTAATATTAGCTAGACTTAGTAGACTTACTTTGTCGAGGGCCAGTTTCCTCAGAAGTTCAGCAGCATAAATTTACAACTATTTTAGACCCATAAAAATACTGCCAGCTATTGAAAAACTGCTAGACATTGCAGTATACAATCACCTTATGCATTGTTTCACAAACAATAAAATAGTCTTGTTAAGCAGCCCTCAAACTTACCCTTGCTAATTGGTATTAATGATATTAATGTGGTGGTGGTTTTCCTTGATTTGACAATCGAGAGAGAGATCCTGCTTAAAAATTTAAGTACTACTAGGTCGGGGGTGTGTTTCAAATAGTTTTGACATATAACAAACCAAAAAGCGGTAATAAATAACTAAATTTCTAAATAAAATGCTTACAACTAAGTTGTTACGCAAGGAAGTGTGCTAGGACTATTGTGTTTTATAGTTTATCTTAAAGAACAGTCGAGTCGAGTTTATTTGATTTTTTTTTGTACAATATTTAATTATAGCAAATCAAAAAGTTTAATAAGTGTTAGAAAAAACATTATCTTCAAACTAACCATAGTAAATAATAAGAACTAATACATAAAATTGTAACACTAATAATAATTGAATTTATAATAAGAACAAATTAATTGATTAATAATAAAAACACTGAACACAATTAAGTAGGTATAAAAAAATCTTAGATATTTTCAAAAAAAGGAATAGTGAAAGTGCGCTGCTTCTAGGTTTTTTTAAGTCTAAACTAAATTATAATCCAAGTATTCTTGGACAGTATAAAAACAATATGTGAGTAAATACATTTTTACTGCTGTTTTAGATCTTTTGTGTAAATTAGTTTTTATAGGTTATGTTAGTTCTTTATATAGATTATAATTTAACTAAGCCTTACTTGATTTTGTTAACTTGTGGTAATTAAATCAGATCTGAGATTATGCAAGTGATTTTTATTGGTCGATAGAAAATCATATTTTTTATTATTAATTTTTATGAGGTAAAATATATGTACAAGCAAGGCAGAGGCATTATTTTGTAATAGTATTGCTGTAAGTTGTAAATGTAGTGTAGTCGTCGGCAATCTTAATCATGTGATAGCTTAGATTATTTACATAGGTGACAAATAGAAATGGGCATAATATTGACCCTTGAGGAACGCCGTGCTTTAAGTTTTTTTTCATAAAGTTGATTGTTAAAATATACCGACTGAAATCTGTCCCTGACTAACTTTCTAAGAGTTTCCCGGGTATACCTCTAATGCCGAATGCCTTCGACAGTTTGCACAGAATCAATAAACTGTGCGAACCGACTTCGAATCCCTCGACCACATTTCCTAAAACTTTAGTTAAGTGTTTAGTTGTGGAAAGTCCACCTCTAAAACCTAACTTAACAGTTTATTTTAATCAATATATTGAAGAATACGATCTTTTCATATTTTTTCATTGATTTTCCTAAATAAAGGCTTATCGGTCTGTAATTATCCGCGATATTAGGATATCCTTTTTTTAAAATTGGTGTAACTCCACTAATTTTAAAAGATGACGGAAATGTAGGAATTTTAACGTTTTTACTGATGACACGTATTGTAGAGTTGGAGATAAAAATTTAGACTTAGCTGCCCAGCGTATAAATAAAATTTAATACTTTATCCGAATATCGAAAAGCAAATAAACTTAAACTCAAAAATTCCGAAACAAAAGCAATGGTTCTATGAAAACAACAGCTTTAAGAATTAGAAAGTTATAAAAATGTTGTATATTCTTTTTTGCGTTACTAACATTTTTAACTGCCAAGTATACGATAACTGTATATTAAACAATTGTTCAACCGTACTTTGACTACTAAGCTATAGCAGACCTTTTTTGAATATGAAATGACGTACAAATTTTGGTAATACACAGCCCCCTTAAATTATCAAGCCTGGTCCTACTTTGAATGGCAACAGTTTCGAAAGCTGACAGATCTAAAGTTTTGACTATGTTGAAAACACAAAAAATATAGGCTGACAAGAAAATAATGGAAATGTCAGTCTTCGACAGTGTTGCATTCAAAGAAGGATCGGGCTTGTTAATTTCAGGGGGCTGTAAGTAATGTAATAAACAATGACATATGTAAATAATGTCAGTGAATATAATAAACAAAGATGAATGAAAATGACGACACTGCATAACAATAAAAATTTTACTATAACAAAATCATTTTGAGTCTGTACATACAAAAAACCAAAAATCTGAATCGTAGATGAACATATGAACGGTAAGTGTAACTTCAGCACTCGTGCGGTTACAACGATTTACTGTAAGACCTTGTCGTGATATTATTCCACACTCGTTGGCGTAATGAAGCTTATACGTTACTAGTAATAAAAATAAATATTATAAGGTTGGTACCCGGTTTTCCGGCGGGATGGTCCGGCGCTGAACCTTATCAGCCGATTTATAAGCGACGAAGACGAGACCAACTCGAGAAAATTTAAAAACAGCGCTTTCCAATCGCCTAATGGATATTTTATTTAAATTCGAATGTGTTAATTAATGTATTCCAAATGATCCTGGAGATTAGTTCAATTAAAGTGAACCAGCTCCTGGTTTTAGACATTCCACCGTTCGTATCGACCTCAAAGACACCCATTATACCAAATTGGTGCGAATAAATTATTGCTTTCGATTCCCGAAACGAGCAGCTGGACATCTACCACACAGATAAATTCACTTTGTTTAATGATTCTTGGAAAATGTTTTAGGTTAGCATATATATTTTACAATAATTTTTTACAAAAATGTCTCGACAGAGAGAAAATATTTTTGTTAATTTTCTGTGAAATATTCGTCGACACCATTCCGATATTCTACCAAACTTTTGTTGATGACAATGAAGGATGGTTAAAAAGTTTAAATACCAAAAATTTTGCATTACACTTAAAATCCAAAAGTGACCCCATGTCGGCGTCGACCCGTGCCGCAGGCGAGGTAAGGCGCTGCATTATAAATACCGGTAATAACGTTATTCTTTTTTAAAACTCGGTGCGTCCTAGAACTCTTAGATCATGGTACGTCCGTTGAAACAGAAACACAACATTAAACACACAACACAACAAACCATGTTATGTGAAACCACCAGAAACAACTACTCCGAGGGAAAATACCCCTACCGGCATTGAAGTATACTGATGGTTTGAGGCTTTCATTGGGAACTTGTTAAAACTGTTTGGTTTTCACTTTCTCCAACGTCGATCACGAGGATACGAGTGATCCCCATCTGGAACACGTCCTGATAGTCAGGAACAAATGTTCCATGCCAATCCACGACCGGACCGGTTTCGACCTTTTGGGTCATCCTCAGGTGAATGTAGGCGATAGCTCCGTGTAGAGCATAAGTTGTGTGAAACCACCTAGCGCTTTTAGCCACCCTCAATTTATAAAATTTTATTTTTATTTTAAATTGTTTTTTACTATTCATTCATAATCAATCTTATCTCTTTTTAAATTGTGTTTTGATCATTAAGTAAGTCGTACTCACCAAGTAAACCCGTTTCCAAATTTTATTTAAATAAAATTGTTTGCGAAATATGTTTTTGTGTTTTATTATAGTAATTAAGTCTATTGATTATGTGTTTTCACTCATTTTTAGATATGACAATGAAAATACTGTTTTAAAGGTGAGTTAACTTAAGTTGTTTTTATTGTTTTTCATAATTTCATATTTTTTATTTACTTTGTTTTCACTGTTTAATTTAGAATTCCGTATCTACAACAAAATTTTCTAATCTATTTTAGAACCCTGATGATGATTTTAAATCAATCGAAATCTCGATAATTTAACAAAATATTTTTCTGAAAAGCCTCAACAAATTTAACACTACGGAAGAAGTAATATTTGGAGACCCTCCGTAATTTTTTCAGTGTGGGATTAATAGCAAAGAATAAAGCATATATATCATTGGCTTTATTCCTTGATTAATACTAACTGCATTGATAAAGACAGCGTATATTTCATTTCATAATTTTTGAGATAACTTTTTGATAGAAATCAGCTGTTACCATAACAAATAGCATAGGCCAGCGAAAAAAAATCGTCAACAGTTATCCCAAAAATAATGATATGGACTTTATATAGAGGCGACTGTTAGAGGTTCCCAGGGTAGTTTTGGTTTTGATAAAAAAAGACGTGATTGACAAGCATTGACATTTTTCCCAAAGAATTAAATGTCAAACTGAAATAGTAGCGGGACACAACTTTAGCCAAATCCAATCCGTTAATTGATAGATATTGCATGATAATTGATGTCACTCACTGCTGATAACTTAAGTAATTTTTTTCTACTACCGTGCGATTTTACTCACGTACCCGCACTCATTTCGTCGTTGATCTTACAAACTGACGTAACTCATTTATTGTAATTTTACAAGAGAGCAATTTCAAGTTTTAGGGAAAGTTTATATTGGATTTATATCACTAAAAATGTTCTTGGATCTAATGATTTTGTTGCTATTTAACGGATTTTTGTGAGTTACGACACTTTGTAAGATGAAAGAACGACACAAATAAGGTTGTATTATGGTCATCTCAAAACTGCATTTTTTTGAGATACGTCAGTTTGTAAGATCAACGAGGATTTAAGTTCAGAAAGTGTCACTTACTCGCAATCAAATGTCACTTTAGTATTGACGTTAAATCGCGAGTCATATACCCAACAATATGACCACCAAGCGAAAACCCTTTTAAAATTACACTACTGTTCACTTTATGACATTGGCATGGCAACAAGTGTTTTGAGTATCAACTTTGATGATACAACACATACTTATAATCAATGGTACCAACAAACGTCAGATAAGCGCGTTTCTAAATTTCGAAAATCCGATTGAAGAAAAATGTATTTATCAAACAATTCGAGAACATGCTACGGCTGCTAGTTTGGACAGCTTTCTAGCTATTTCTACATAAAGGTACGAAAAACAGTTCGAACATTTTTTGAATTGGTCAAAAACTAAAGGTGTTCAAAGAAGACGTATTTTTGGCTTATTTTTAGGAGCTGAGTGCTAACCTAAAACGCTTAGGTCCCGATATTCAATGATCTGATATGATCTTTACTTTACTGCTTGCCTGAACTCCGAAACGCCGGTGCGCTTGACATAAAAATAATATAAACAAAGATGTCAGTTTCAGGGATTTTGATGGGTTAGTTGCGTCTGTCTTTTCTAAGATTATGTCATATATACAGGGTCTCTAGTTTAAGGTTTACGGAGATTGACTTTAGCTGTCTTCGTAGTGATTTTTGCCTCAGAATCCAGGCTCCCCTAGTATAGCTGGTACTGGATATTGGCAGTTTGCTGAAGAGGGTATTCATATTTCATTTTGCCTTTTCAGTTTTCATCTTCTTCATTTATTGCAGTTCAATTTCAGTTGTACCATAAATCCGAGCTAATAAGACGTAACATCGATGTCTGCGGCCACTAGTACCCCGTTGAGGCTACGAGCCCGAAAATTAATTAATTTAGTATTTGACTACACCTCAAAAAATACCTCTAATATTAAATTTTTTCTGATTCGCGTCGTCACATAGGATTCAAGCCACAATTAGTTCAAAGTCATGTTTTACATTTCTTAAGTGGTGGCTCATGGATCCTAATATCAGTTACAACTCGAGTTATTAGATAATTATATATTATTATAAAAAAGGCTCTATAATACATCTATCTATCTATGTCTTTAGCTTTCTTCGATTCATCTTGGGACATAGGCCACCCCAATATATTTCACTCCCCTCTGTCTGTCGTGGAGTTTAGCCATCTAGTTTCCAAATGTTTCTTCAGATTTATTACTTCGTTTGTTTTCCCAGGGTCTCCAGTTTATTATACATTTGTTCCATGGACCATCTTTTTGCCTGATATTATGAGCGGCAAATTTACATTTTAAATTACTTCCTCTTCTCTGACTTTAACATAAGTCATATTCCACTGATTTTTGTAACTTTGTTATCTTATCCATGTTTGATTTTATAAGTGTCCAGGTCTGGGATAAGATAGGAGTATAGGAAGGATAAATTGGTTATATAGTTTCGTTTTGCTTATTTAATTTACCGAATGCTGCCCACGCCAATTTTACCCGTCTCTTGATTTCATCTGTTTGATTTTCTTTTTTTAGTTTCATAATTTGTTTTGCATATATATATATATATATATATATATATATATATATATATATATTTTTTTTGCTTTGCTTCTTCTGGTTTTGATATCTTCGTCTGTGTTTGTTATGATTTTAGTTTAGGTGTGGTTAATACCCAAACTTATATTTTTAGCTGCTGTACCCAGTTCTTTAAGTATTTATATCAGTTCTTCTTTCTTATCTGTTATTAAGGCGATATCATCAGCATATCTTAAGTGGTTCAAGTATTGTCGGCTTCCTATGATGCCTAATTCATCCCAATCTAAATTTTTAAAAACATCTTCTAGGGCCTCGTTAAATAGTATAAGGGATATAGTGTCTCCCTATTTCACACCCCTTCTTATGCGGATGGGCTTGTTTTCGTTGTGAATTTTGATTGATGTTTTGGCTATAATATATAAAAATGTTATAATAATAATAACCAATTTCTTAGTGGCACGGTGACAAAAAGTTTTATAGGTACATAAAATGTGTACGAACACTGTTAGATAAATTTGTTTCTAACCATAAATCACTGATCTTTGCATAATGTTTAAAAGGTATTTTTCTGGCCCCTCTACGGAATTTCAGATTACCACGCTGGATGCTGTCTAAGTTGTGATAGATGATTATTAATTCTTCTGTAAGTCCCGGCCCCAAGCAATAAATATTTAGTAATGATCGTTTAGTTGCCTCTTTAACTTCCGACACAGATATGTGCTGCTGCCGCCTCTTTATATTTACGTCAAGATATTTGTGGATCATTTTTTATTTGTTTTTGATGTCGTGTTCACTTAAAAATTGTCATGGAAGTATCGTCTAAGCTTTTCGGTCGGGGACAGATGTTTAAATATGTCTTAAATAATAGCCCATTACTTTATCTCTCGTCGGGAACGTTTAAGTCTACGTGTTTTAAGTCGATTCGTTTCTTTTTGAAAGGATTTTAATGGGGTATTTTGGGAAGCCGCAAGACAAATGGAACGGAAATATTTTGGCTTGTTAATTGTCGAGGACTGCCTTCTTCACATGCCGTCACTTTTTTATATTTTCCAAATTTAAGTTCATGTTATTGAATATACACTAAAATTTTTAATAAATTGAAATAATAGTCCATATTATTGGATGAAGTTGATTGATAAATCAAACAAGCTAGGTGTCCATTAATGCTGCTTAATTTTATATTCTGCGTCCAAATTTAACCTAAAAAAGGAGTAATTTACTTTATTTGTTATAAATATTCGTTAAAACATGTACTACTTCTGGAAAAACTAAACCTGTTCTAGTTAAGAGATTCCACCTTTCTCTATTATAGTGGGCAGAATGAATCTTAATCAAGCAACGCATAAGCATGCACACGAATATTCGTGTGCAAGCGAGTTAAACAAACCATGCGTTGCCTCCTTATATTGTCTCTCTCATTCTTACAGGGCCAGCGGGCTGCAGAATATAACATCTTTCGAGAAGCGAAAATGGCGCAGCCTTTAATACTTCATTAGCGATATGTAATAGAAATAAATTACGCCGCGTTAAAAAAAAAGTCATATATTATATGAGAAATGCCGTCATGGCATAGCCGCGCTTCTCCTCAAAAAATAGAAAAAAAAATAATATTTTAGTCAAAAAGAGTTATGAAATTGTTTGCTTATTTTATAATTTTTCCTCTCGCCTATCCGACTGCCGGCACGATTAAGTACGAATCGATTATCGCCATAGATAAACAACTTCGGTTCAGTCTGGTTAGCTTTAGATCGGCAACTTCGGCTGTTTGACAGATCATTAACTCTGTGGCGTCCACTACTGAGCTGTTTCGCGAACTAAAACGAGTGGAGGGAAATTTGAATCGCCTTTTATAACATTTTTTTTTATTTTGAATGTTTTTACGAAATTTTTAATCCAATATTTTCTAGACACATAAAATGTTTTTATAAGATATAAACTCATTGAAAATGGTATTAAGTGCAATAAATAATTAACTGAGACTTTATTATTTAATTTTTTTTTAAATAAATACCACAGAAAACTAAATCAAATAATACAAAGACTAAATAAATTAATCTTCGGGCTGGTCCTCAGAACAAGGTAGTGGGTATCAACATTTAATTTGTCCTTTTCAGATTTCATGACCTTCATTTCATCACCATCCATTTTAGTTGTGCCGTGCTGATGGTGTCTAAACAGACTGAAACATCGATGTATATGGCTACATGTGGCTACTACTACCTTGTTCTGAGGACCAGCCTGAAAATTAATTTATTTAGTCTTTGACCAAACCCCAAAAAATAATGAATATTGTAATTATATGGTAAAAAACCATAGAAATGTATTGACAAACAAAAAACTGTTTTGTTTAACTTTGCTATTGTCATTTCTCGTGGGTGAATAAACTCTTCTCAATGAAACAGTTGTTCTCAAAGAGAATCATTCTTAAATGTCGACTTTTTGGCAGCTTAACAAAGATCATGAGATTTAAATAGTACGTCCTGACCTTGGTTATGTAATTTGAGCAGCGTACTCTTTGAAGCAGTATGGCTCATCAGTAGTTGCACACCATATTATAAGCTGAAAAAAAAAACTATTACCTGTACTTAGTATGATAAGATTTGCTGAATAAACCAGGAATATAAGTCTGGTAGCATGAATGTTGTCCTAAAAATGTGTTTTTAAAGAGATCCTTGTCTGATAGTCACATTAAGAAGATAAAAACCATATAAACTATTGTTTATTTTGTTAAAAACAGACAAACACTTTATGCAATTAAAGAATACCAACACATCTAACCTCAAAGAAGAAAATAATAAAACTAACCTGTAAATTTCTCGGAAAACTATGGATTGGATGCCCGTCACACTGGAAAGCAAGGCCAAAATATCATTGTTTTTTGTACAAAAACTGCAAAAAAATGGAAATTTAGTAATGAGTCATTGGTTAGAGACACCACAGAGTACTTTCAAGACGCGAAGAGATAGATTTAAAATGAACTGGAAATAAAATGCGGTAGATGGTTCGTCCCGCCTTTCTTTTTGTAAATATGTTCTTTTTACTATAATTTACCAAATTGGTTCGAATTAGGCTATTTGGTGATTCACTAGAGCATTTTCTATTTTTTGTTTATTTAGTATTAATTAACTAATTAAGTACTTAAAATTACTGGGTTATTTGCATTTGAAACTCCCGCGGTTTTAGAGGCAAATATTACAATTTGCTATAATTAATTTACTTTACATAAAATGCATTTTGAATTACTAAGGTTCCTAGTTCCTTTAATATGGACCTTCGTAATCTCATTCCTTCCTACTTATTCCTTTTCTCCTACGCCTATGGATTAACGACGCCACTGGGCGCCATGTGGGAGAATGAACGCAGCAGCGATACCTGCTGCAGCCTCAGAGAGAACCGTTTCGCCTTCGAACGATAATACACGCGTGTTAGCGACTCTCCTACCACATGAATGTGGGTGCAAAAAGCACGGTTTAACAGCGTGTCCTCCCATGAGTTCCGCTTCCTGTATAAAAATGGTAAGTGAAAATGCATTATTTTTACCTTACATACATTTGTTTATTGCTACACTAACCTAGAAGGTAAACTAGACCATTTCAGAATCCCTTGTACCAGCTTAGCCTATGACCTTATTCCCTTAACTTTATACAGTCCACACCTGACACCGTTAAATTCCAGACAATCTCCTTTCTGGACCACCAGGGAACCCCATTTTTGATCCTTAGCGACCCGGATTTCTGGAATCGTTTTTTTGCCTTTTTAGGTTAGTTTTTTTTACTGGTTTCAAATGCAAGAAAAACCCTTGTTTTTCCTAAATGCCTTTTTTACTGGTTTCAAATGCAAGAAAAACCCTTGTTTTTCTTACATGCCTACTTTAGAAAACCCCTAGGTTTCTAAAATACATTTTGCGATTTTTTTTGTGTAAAAACAAATGCAAGAAAAACCCTTGTTTTTCTTACATGCCTACTTTAGAAAACCCCTAGGTTTCTAAAATACATTTTGCGATTTTTTTTTGTGTAAAAATTAAATATTTTTAACAATAAATTTAGCCTTTTCATGCGAAAAACCAAACACAGATAAAATCTGTAAACTACTATGCTTTTTTTTGTTTCGAATAAATCAAGTTTTTTCGTTTCTTTTTTGTAAAAAAAAAAACCGTATAGAATTTGGGTGTTTTTTTGTTTGTCACTGGAAATAGTTTAAAATAGTGTCTGCAAAGTGCTATTATTTTAGCCGTTGTGCCTTCACATTTGTGGATTGCTATAATTATATCCAATTGGCTCGAAAAAGATCTCCAAATTGCCATATTCATTTTTGCTTATTGCAAATTGCTATGACTATATCCGATTGCGGATGCTTTACTATATTCGTTTTTGCGTAAAAATTGCTATGAATATATCTATTTCTAATTTACTATTATAATATCTGTCTGCAAATGGCTATGATTGTATCCATTTTTTGCGTGCATAATAAATTTTGAAGGAAATTTAATTCTTAACTTGAGAATTTGTTTTCGTGTAAAGGCAGATAAATAGTTTTACCAAATTAAATGCTTTTGATTTGTAGGTATTTATTTTTAAATTTAATACATAGTAGGTACCTACTTATTTGAATTCGCGAGGCGAAGATAAAAAAACTTATACACAAGTTTTTTTGTTATCATTAGTTTGCATCGGGTATTTTCTTTACTTTTGTGCGTTTATAGTTTGATTATTGTAATTAAACGTAGGACATTAATATTTATACAGGGTGTCCAAATTTTGATTTTTTTTTCAGTTTACCTAATTTTTGTCAATTATTTTTTGGATTTTTTTTTAAATCATGTCTAGTTCGGATAAAATTTTAAAGGCTAAAGCCTTGCGCTATAGTGCGATTTCACAGCTAAATTTGATCATTGAATCCGCGACCCTCGCAAAAAATGACCCTGCCTATCACAGCGGCTTTAAAGTCAAATTTCGGACATTGTCAAAAATCAAAAAAGATTTTGAAAAGCACCATAATACTTTGTTGACGTTGGTAGCCTCTGATGAGGATCGCTTAGTGGTAGAAAACAAAGTGTCTATGGACTTTTGCAAACGCTGTGACGAGATTTCCACTATATTTTACGAACTTTTCGAACTACCCTTTGAAGATGGAGGGCTTTTGAGCAGTACGATAAATCCCATGGGCAGTCCCTGTGCCTCCACAGGCCAGCATGGTTTACTGCCTAGGATAAAAATACCTCTTTTTCAAGGGGAATTTAAGGAGTTTCCAACCTTTTTGCAAGCCTTTAATGCTACCGTGCACAATAATAGGTCGCTGGGAAACTTTGAAAAATTCAATTTGCTTTTTTCTAATTTAAAGGGCCCTGCCCTGGATGTCATCTCTGACATTCCTATCCTTGCTGAAAATTATTTAAATGCCTACCACACCTTGGTGGATAGGTATACAAATAAACGATTACAAGCTTACCTTCACTGGAAGGCAATTGAAGGCTTCTCTCCTCTTACTAAAGAGAATGCTACGAATTTGAGGAATTTGCTTGATTGTTTTTCGAAAAACTTAAGTGCTTTAAAAGTCATGGGTTTTAAAACGGAGTTTTGGGATTATATTATGGCACAAATGCTCTTGGATAGGTTGGACCCAACCACGCGCAAGGCATTTGAGCAAAATTATTGCTCCAATGAGATCCCCTCTTATGATAAAATTCGTGCTTTTGTTTCTAGCCATTGCATTGCGTTGGAACAAATACAACAAACTCAAGATTACTTAAAAAATAAAGATTTGTCACTTTCAAGTCAGAAAAATCAAGCAAAGTTTCAAAATCGATCTGCTTTGTTTGCTAATACTCAGAGAGCCTCCAAAAATGCCTCCCAGTCTCCAAATGGCCAAAGTGGCTTAAATAATACTCCAAACCCTCAAAATTTTTGTTTTCTCTGTAAAAGTGGCGATCATATAATATACAGATGTCCTAATTTTTTGGCGAAAACTCCCCAGCAACGTTTTGAGATTGTTAAACAACATAAAGCGTGTGTCAACTGTTTGGCCTCAAAGCATAATTTACCCCAGCAATGCAAATCAGAAAAAAGATGTTTACATTGTGGCCAATTTCATCACAGTCTCTTACATTTTTTTCCTATTAATTCTACACCTAGTTCTGCGAGTAGCCCCTCTACTTCTGCAGTGCAACCCCCGAGGAGCCCCGTGGCTACCGAATTTAATAGAACCACTAACACCATTGTTACTGGTATGTCTTTAAATGATCGCGAAGTACTTCTCTGTACCGCTTTAATACAAATACAGGATGTTTTTCAAAATTGGCACACAGTGCGCGCCATCTGTGACTCTGGTGCTCAATCTTCATTTATATCTAAGTCATGTGCTGATAGTTTGGGCCTTCCTAAATTTAATATCGCCAGGACTCTACAAAGCTTAGATCGAATGACAACTTCGGCAAAATCTGGAATTAATTGCAATATATCCTCTTTGCGTGATAATAATTTTGTTTTTAATTTTGATGCGATAATACTCGATAAAATTTGTAGTGATTTACCTCATTCCTCATTTTCGATTAAAAGTTTTCCTTTTCTCGCCAACTTAAAACTAGCTGACCCAGGCTTTAATAAAAGCGATAAAATTGATTTATTGTTGGGCGGCGATGTGTACCCTTACATTTTGCTAGATGGTCGTTTGTCTACGGGACCCAACAACCCCGTCTGCATTAATACTATTTTTGGTTGGGGAATAATGGGCAATCTTTCACTTTCACCTTCAACTACAAATCAAATTAAAACATTTTTTACTACGTCAATGAACGATTCTTTTGTCAATTTAGATAAAAATCTACAACGATTTTGGCAAATAGATGACATACCTAATGTCAAGGCCATTGACCCCGAAGATGAGTTTTGCGAAAATTATTTTTTGAAAACTACCTCAAAAAATGAGGAGGGGAGATATATTGTATCTTTACCATTTAAAGTTACTGCTCCAGATTTTGGCGACACTCGATCCATTGCCGTACGTCGTTTTTTCTCCCTTGAGAAGAAATTGCTACAAAACCCTGATTTTTATGCTGCCTACAGCTCTGTTTTACAAGATTATTTAGATAATAATCATATGCAACCGGTTTCTGCACCTTTGCCGACCGAAATTTCAAATCATTTTTATATTGCACACCATGCGGTGTTTAAAAAAGATTCTACTAGCACCCCCCTGAGGGTGGTTTTTGATGCGAGCATGCACGCCCCTGGCAGAATCTCGCTCAACAACGCTGTTTATACTGGGCCCCCTTTACAAAGGGACTTACAAAAAATTTTATTACTTTATCGTTTGCATAAATTTTGCTTTTGTTGCGACATCCGTCAAATGTACAGGATGATTTTAGTTGACCCTAGTCAAACTAATTTTCAAAGAATAGTTTGGAGGTTTGATCCTAACCAGCCTATTCAAGACTTCGAAATAAATAGAGTTTTATTCGGGGTCTCTTGTAGCCCCTTTTTGGCTATCAGAACTTTGCTGCAACTTGCTAGAGAGCATGAGGACCTTCCTCTTGCCTCAAAAATCATTGAGGAGGCAGTTTTTGTCGATGATGTGATTTCGGGAAGTGATGACTTTTTTAAGGCCACTGAGATGAAAAATCAATTAATCGAGCTACTTAGCCGAGGTGGATTCGAATTGCGTAAATGGGCGAGCAATTGTCCCGAGTTACTATCCGATCTTCCTGAGTCACACATTTCGATGAAGGCTCTTTCTCTCGATTTAGATGCTGAAAATTCAACTTTGAAAATTCTCGGTTTAAATTGGAACCCTCATACTGATGAATTTTTTTATACTTTCGACTGTTCTCTCCAAACATGCACTAAAAGAACAATTTTAAGTAATTTGGCCCGCATTTACGACCCTCTGTCTTTTTTGGCGCCAATAGTTTTAATTTTAAAATTAATTGTTCAATACTGCTGGGCAGAAGACTTAAACTGGGACGACCCTGTCAGTCCGGAAATTGTTTTTAAATGGGAAAAATTTAAAAATGAATTAAAGTTTTTGCATTCTGTTAAAATTCCTCGTCAAATAATTTTGCCTAATGCTAGTCAAATCCAGCTAGTAGGATTTTGCGATAGTTCAGAACGGGCCTATTGTGCTGTCGCTTATATTCGAATTTTTTATTCTGATGGAAACATTAAAGTTTTTTTTGTTTGTAGTAAATCTAGAGTCGCACCGTTGCGTCGTAAACTAACTTTACCAAGACTAGAGCTTTTAGGAGCTGTTTTGTTGGCTAAATTAATGGATTTTTTACTAGAAACGTTCTCGGAAAAAATTAAATTTGATAAAATTCTTGCTTTTACTGATAGCACAGTGACCTTATCTTGGATTCAGGGATCTCCTCACAAATTTAAAACATTTGTTTCGAATAGAACTGCCTATATACAAGGAAGAATTAGCCCTGAGTTTTGGCATTATGTTCCTACTGAACAAAATCCTGCTGACTGCGGTACTAGGGAAATGTATCCCTCTGATTTACAAAGATTTTATTTTTGGTTAGAAGGGCCTTCTTTTCTAAACCAACCTACAAATACTTGGGATTTTATGACAGTTACTTACGATGGGAATGCAGTTTTGGAAGAACAGCGAAAAAATATTTTTAACGTTTTTACTTGCGAACAAACAGTTGAATATTATGTAAACAACTTGTTTGAAAAATACAGTTCTCTTTTTAAAATTAAGAGAATAGTTGCTTACTTTTTGCGAGGGTTACAAAAGTTTAAAAATCCCTCATACAATTTTGCTACTGATTACCTTACAAATCAGGATTACTACAAAAGCTTACTTTTTATTTCGAAATGCGTACAATCTTTTTCTTTCCAAAAAGAAATTGAATTACTAAAAGATAAGAAACAGCTTCCAAAAGCTTTTCAAAAATTATGTCCATTTTTGCATAATGAAAGCTACGATTTGCTTCGTGTTGGAGGCCGTTTATGCCATTCAAATTTATCATACGATAAAAAATTTCCAATTCTTTTGCCTTCTAGTGCAAAATTCACTGAATTACTGATTTTAGATTTGCATCGCAGCAATCTTCATTGTGGTATACAGACCACAACTTTTTTACTAATGCAAAACTTCTGGGTATTGTCTGCTAAAAAGGTAGTGAGAAAAGTTTTAAGTTCTTGCCATACTTGCTGGAAAACTAAACCTAACTCCCTTCAACCCCCTATGGGTCACCTACCGAAATTTAGAGTTTCCGAAGCAAAGGTGTTCGAAAATGTAGGTATAGATTTTTGTGGTCCGTTCACGATTACTCTTGGTCGGACCAGAGGTGCAAAAACCATGAAAGCATATGTCTGTTTACTTATCTGTTGCGCTGTTAAAGCCGTGCATTTAGAGTTAGTCTCTGATATGACATCAGAAGCCTTTCTGGCTGCTCTGCGCCGCTTCATAGCTAGAAGAGGACTATGCTCAAAGATCTCTTCAGACTGCGGGACCAACTTCGTGGCCTCTGAAAAATACTTGCGACAAATTTTTTCTGATTGCGTGAAGGGGGAAGGTATAGTTTGGTCTTTTAACCCACCTGCTGCTCCCCACATGGGAGGCATTTGGGAATCAAACATTAAATCTTTAAAGACTCATCTTCACAGGGTAGTTGGAAATCAAATACTCACCTATGAGGAATTAAATACGGTTTTAACCCAAGTTGAAGCCATAATGAACTCACGTCCTTTATGTGCCTTAAGCACCGATCCTACTGATCTGGCGGTCTTGACTCCTAATAATTTTTTAAATTTGAGGCCTCCAGGTACAATACCCGATCCAAACTACTGCGATATTGCGTTAAACAGGCTGTCCAGGTGGCAACTGTTGCAAAGAATGCACCGCGATTTTTGGATTCGCTGGCATCGCGAATATTTGCACACTTTGCAACAGCGAGCCAAATGGCACCAACCTCTTGCTTCCATTGATATTGGTACTATGGTACTGATCAAAGATGAAAATTCCACTCCATTGGATTGGCCCCTAGGCCGCATTGAAGACCTTATTAAAGGTTCTGATAATGTTCCACGGGTTGCTATTGTAAAGACTACTAAAGGTACCTACAAACGGCCTTTGGTAAAACTATGCGCCCTGCCTACAAATTAAACTCTCTGAAATGCCCCTGGGCATTCTCAGGGGGGTGGGAAATGGTTCGTCCCGCCTTTCTTTTTGTAAATATGTTCTTTTTACTATAATTTACCAAATTGTTTCGAATTAGGCTATTTGGTGATTCACTAGAGCATTTTCTATTTTTTGTTTATTTAGTATTAATTAACTAATTAAGTACTTAAAATTACTGGGTTATTTGCATTTGAAACTCCCGCGGTTTTAGAGGCAAATATTACAATTTGCTATAATTAATTTACTTTACATAAAATGCATTTTGAATTACTAAGGTTCCTAGTTCCTTTAATATGGACCTTCGTAATCTCATTCCTTCCTACTTATTCCTTTTCTCCTACGCCTATGGATTAACGACGCCACTGGGCGCCATGTGGGAGAATGAACGCAGCAGCGATACCTGCTGCAGCCTCAGAGAGAACCGTTTCGCCTTCGAACGATAATACACGCGTGTTAGCGACTCTCCTACCACATGAATGTGGGTGCAAAAAGCACGGTTTAACAGCGTGTCCTCCCATGAGTTCCGCTTCCTGTATAAAAATGGTAAGTGAAAATGCATTATTTTTACCTTACATACATTTGTTTATTGCTACACTAACCTAGAAGGTAAACTAGACCATTTCAGAATCCCTTGTACCAGCTTAGCCTATGACCTTATTCCCTTAACTTTATACAGTCCACACCTGACACCGTTAAATTCCAGACAATCTCCTTTCTGGACCACCAGGGAACCCCAGTAGAAGAGGTTTTGGTACCTGAATAAAAGGGGACGGAAAATCCAAACCACAGATGATTATTAAATAGAATAGAATAAGGAAATAAACGCGCAACTGCAGCGCCTCTTTTGAGCTGTTTCGGAACAAATACTAAAGACCTGTCAATTTCCCATGAGTTTCCTAGGCATGATTATTACTAGCAGCTCGGATCTTCTTTGGCCTTAAGCCATATAGCAGTTCGCGTTACCATGGAAACAGGGTTGTGGCGTAGGGGTTGCCGAACGCTGTTTTAATGCACAATAATTTTTCAGATATTCTGATTAATATAACATGATAAGACTATAGTTTTTACCTTATTTATATGGT
Organism: Aspidapion aeneum; assembly: GCA_963576565.1. NCBI lineage: Eukaryota > Metazoa > Arthropoda > Insecta > Coleoptera > Brentidae > Aspidapion > Aspidapion aeneum. The sequence goes on from OY755042.1 coordinate 14,168,492, forward strand.
TTCTAGTTGAAGGGAATCCATTAATTTCTAGAACGTTAGGAAAATAAAAAAAGGAAAATAAAAAACAATATAGGCAGCACACTATTGGTTTTTATTTTAGTATTTTTTAGAATAATTTTTTTACGGTAACAGATATATCGCAGTTTTTGCAAGGCGCAGTGTCATATTTTTTTTGGTAATGAAAAAAAAAATCCATAACCCCCAGGCCTAAGCCCTATGCGCCCCCCACCGTTACAGCACACTGGCATTGAAAAAAAATTTCTGAGCTGAAATGTTTTGATAAAGTTCAAGTCCTTGTTTAAATTTTGTTAAACTGGATCCAATGTATTGCCTAAAAAAGTCTTACTAAATACGAGGTATGACAATTAAATTTTAAGAATGGCCCCCGTACTAACAGGTTTTAAATCTCCACGCCTCGGGCGGTCGGAGTTATTGACCTTGATGTACGTTCTACTACCAAGCGCAATCTTGTTACATTTCCTCTACTAGTTTGGCTTACGCAGTGGTTTAAAGCAGATCGTAAATAATTCATTTGCCGAAATTTTGACAAAGGATAAAATTAAGCAACGTATTAAGCAACGTATTAATTTAAAGTAAAACTTAAAAAAACGGTTACTGAATGCTAAAAGATGTCTACGGAGAGCAGTGTGTGTCTTGTGCAATGATTTTTATATGGTATAAAGGCCTTTCGATGGTCGTGAAAAAATTAAAGTTGATGAACGAGAAGGGCTCTTCAGCACATCCAAAACAGCGATCCTCATTGTTTCTTTTTTCGATATTAGGTGTGTTGTTCTTATTGAATGGGCGCGTGAGGGTCAAATAGTCAACCAACATTAACCAACATTTAAACAAATGTAGTGTCATGAGATATTTCAGAATTCATAAACCAATAATATTTGACTACATCTTAAATTCTACTACTTTAAACAGTGTGGATCAAATTAAGGACTTAGGTGTTATTTTTGATCAAAAAATTGAATTTAATTTGCACATTGAAAATATTTGCAACAAAAGTCTACGAGTGTTAGGGTTTATATCGCATACTTTAGAGGAATTCAATAACGTATATTGCTTTAAATTGTTGTACTGTTCTCTGGTGCGATCATTGATTGAGTATGCTAGTCAAATTTGGAATCCACATTATTTTAAATATATAGATATGTTAGAAAAAATTCAGCGTAGGTTTTTAAGGTTAATAAACTACAAACTAAAAATACCAAAAGATCATACTGACTACATATCTCTACAGAATTTATTGAGTATTCAATCTTTGGAAAAGCGGAGGTTTATGATGGATACCAGGTTACTGTTTAAAATTATAAATAATAATGTTGATTGTCCTAACTTATTAGAAATGATCTCTTTTCAAGTTCCACAAAGACAGACTAGAAATTATTCTTTATTGTTTGTGCAATTTCATAGAACTGCACATGGGATAAACTCTCCTCTTACTAGAATGGCAAATTCTTTAAATAAAATCGATGTAGATTTATTTAATGTAACTTTACAACAATTCAACAAGTTTGTGAAAAAATTTGCTCAATAATTATTACTACATAATACTGTTAGTTATAGTTCATACTATTGTAATTTAAATTTTTGTAAATGGCATGACCGTTGAAAAAAAAATAAAATAAAAAATAAAAAATAAATATTTGGAAGTATTGATGTAGCTAAGGGAACGTGTAAGGAAAAAACGTCCAGATTTGTGGAAGAACAACGCGTGGCTGCTCTACCAGTACAATCCGTCTGCCCAAAATGCTTTTTCCATTAAGCAGTTTTTGGCTAATAAGAAGATCCCCGTCGTAAACCACCCACCATTTTTACCAGACTTGGCCCCTTGTGACTTCTACCTGTTTCCGAAAGTAAAAAAATCGTTAAAATGAACCCGTTTTAAAATATTACAACACGTCAAGAAAAAAAACGGCAAGACTTCTTAACAGCCTCTGTTGTGATGATTTCCAAAATTGCTTCCAACATTGGAAAAAAACTCATACAACGCTGCGTTGATATAGAAGGGGACTACATTGATGGGGAACATAAATAAAGTAGATTTTTTACAACAGTCTTATAATTTTATTGTCATATCTTGTAGTACCTAAGAAGCAAATTACAAAAAATAAATAAATATACTATCTTTAAAATATTTAAGCATAAAATTATATATAGGTAAATATAATTAATTACCCGCTGGTAAAATTCGCAATTAAAAATACGACAAATAAAGTGGGCGTCTGTATGTGTGCAATAATTAAGTTTAACCAACCGCTTATCATAAATTATGTGCTAAGTGTCTTAATGATCTTCCGTTCTTACAAAATATAAAAAATCTTCATTAAAAATGTAACATGGGCACATACCAAATAAAAATATAAATAGGTACGAAACTTTTATAAAAAAGTAATAACCGTCAACCAAGCTGCGTCAACAATAATTATTAGATATTAGAGACTTATTACGATAGCGCAGTGGCAGGCATGGGCGTAGTCAGGGTGGAGCAGGGTGGGGTACTTGCCCCACCCTGGCTTGTCACCTGCCCCATTCTGGCTCATTTAGTAATACGAGAATTAAAGGGGAGCTATAAAATTTTTTGCTTTTTTGCCCCACCCTGAGCGAGACCTTGACTACGCCCATGGTGGCAGGCAGTAGTTACCACAAATGTGAGTCACAAAAGACCGGTGGTCGAAGTGGAAGGGCTCGTGGTGGTCCACAACTGAATCTTTATCATAATCATTGCAAACTTTAAAAAGATATCATGGATCGCAAAAGCTAAGCTAAACTTGTTCGTTTTGGATGATATGTTTCGTTTGATAATATATTCATATTTCGTCTTAAAACCTACGTAAATGTTAACTCAAATTGCTTACGGATAAAACGAATGCCAAAATCATTGAGTTCTAGAAAATTAATGAACCTTCGGTGCATTTTTACAAAAAACCTGCATTTTTTGTTTTCTTCTTAGAATACTATATAAAAAGTATTGCCTGTAGGTACTTCATGTACTTATAAAATATTATCCGAACAAGCACCTAAAAACGAAAGGGTATACCAAATGTATCTTTCCTGTACTAATCTATGGATCACAGACCTGGACACTTACAAAATTAAATATAGATAAGGTACAAAAATTCAACGAAAAGACAACTGTTACATGTAAAGCTTACAAATAGAAAAAATAATAAATGGATAAGAAAGAAGACAAAAGTAAGGGATGTTAGAGGCGAGTTGGCAAAATTAAAATGAAAATTTTTCAGTCATGGCATCAGACAAAAAGGCTATCGATGAAACAAATTTATTGTAAATTGGAGACCTTGAGAAATTAAAAGACGTAGGGCAAGACACCAAACGAGATGGAGCGCACGATTTGAGGAAACATGCGGATTCCATTCCTGGATGAAGAAACACGGCAACAGACAGAGAAGAGTGAAAGATATTGGGGGAGGCCTCCAATATGGATCGAAGAAGGCTAAATAGACAGATAGATCCAAAAAAGTAATTTAAACGTTCAATTTGTTTCATTCTTACAAAATATAATGGAATATGTAGATATAGAATAGAATTGGATAATATTTAATTTTTAAAGTAGTAAAATATGCGGAATATTGTTCAAAACTTTTGCAATGTCTTATTTAAAATTTTGAGGTTTTTTTATTTTTTCCCATGGTTTTATCCTAGTTCCTACCAGCCTTCCAAAGCTCAGCTCTATAGCCTTTCTGGAAGTCAATTCAGTGTTAATTTTACATAAATTTACATCTGTTGGGGAGGGAAATAAATTAAAATTTTATTGTTTTTAATTTTTTTCCTATAGTTTTATCATAGTTTTATCATAGTTGGAAGACTGATAGGAAAGTCTTCCAATGCTCAGCTCTCTAGCATTTCTGGAAGTGGGTAATGTTACTTTTATATATTTTTACATTTATAGGGGAGGAGAAAAAATTAAAATGTTGGAGTTTTTTTTCCCATGGTTTTATCATAGTTCGTATCAGCCTTCCAAAGCTCAGTTCTCTAGCGTTTCTGGAAGTGGGCAATATTATTTTTATATAAATTTACAATTATAGAGGTGAGAAGTAAATTAGAATTTTAGGATGTTTTGATTTTTTCCAGGGGTTTGGTTATAATTTCTATCAGTTTGCCAAATTTCAAATTTGTTGCATGTCTGGTACTTCCAGTAGAATTTTGATGATCTATACATGAGTGAGTTAGTAAGTAAGTAGCTGGCAATTTCGACGTTTTTTGAAATGTCGTAACTACTTTACTACTTTATGGAAGTCCATTCAACTTAAAGGGGTTGTTAGCTCTATGAAGATCCACGAATGTGCAAAGTTTGAGCTCTGCCTCAGTGCAGTTTCAAAAAAATACGAAGGTGCACTAGTGCAAAACGAGCTCGGAGAGCCCGTGACGAAAAATGTGCACTGAGTGAAATATTGGGCTTTTGGGTTTGCCCAAAAGAATACAAAAAACTGCACTAGTTTTCCCAAAAGACTACGCAAATTGCACTAGTGGCACACCAGTACCAAACTTTCTTCCCAAAAGAATTCGTCATTAGTAAACCAGGTCATATCTACGTACCTCACTCTGCTCCATTAAAAAAGACCAATAATTAAAAAACTGCAGTAAAACGCGTTAAGTAAATCAAGGTAAATCTATGTTTGAAGTGTTGCAATAAATTTCTCAGATTTAATTCCATACCTTGAAAGATGTATAAAATCAAAACCATACCTAAGCATCAGACAAACATAAAAAAGTCAGACTAATTGGAGCCACATCCTTAGTAGCCGTATCAAGAATGTTAAGAATTATTTATAATTATCATAAATATGAGAGTAATTTGGCAGCAACTAATTGGAATTAAAAAATTTAATTAATTGTTTGAAACCAGCGAACTATGCTTGTTAAATCTTGGAAAAAATTTTAATTAAATAAAAATGGTAAATGTATTTTTTTTAAAGTGCATTATTTAGTGTTCAGTGATAGCTTATATTCTTAAAGTGCGTATACACTAAGCTGTTCCGCGAATCCGCCGCGAATGCGCCACTCGTGCGCCGTATGTGCGCCGCTCTCCGAATTCGTATCAACGAACTACGGAAAAACAGCAAATCTGCCCTAGTTTTGCAAACCCTAGCAACTCGAGTTACTAGGTTTTAAAAACTTATTGCATTTTTGAAATCAGCGCAAAAATCTACATTTATATGTTTTTTTTGTATTTTTATCTCTTACCGTTTCACAATAATAGCCTACACATTTGCTAAATGACAAAATATTTGAGAAAAAAACACTCTCCTGAAAAGTAACCAAAAACCTAGTTACTAGGTTTTGCAAAAGTAGGGCAGAAATATGCATTGAAATGAAAACTCGACAACAAACTGCCGATGCCGTCCCAAACGATCTGCGAACACACAAAGAGGAGTCGAAGAAAGTTGGTTTTCGGCAAACGGCTTGTAAGGGGCTCGCGCGCAACTTGAAATCACAAAAACAGGTCGAAATTGTGTTTGCGCGCGGAGTTTGAGCAGAGCGCGAGCATCGCACATACGGCGCGTGATTTGGTGTATACGCACTCTTTAATTTAGCAGAGTGTCCCCAAGAACGACAAAGCCCACTTCAGAATACACATTAAAGTTATTAAGTGTAACTGTAATATGAATTTTTGGTTGAAAGTTTATTATTTAAAGTAGAACATCCTGGATTAATTTTATTGGGTTGCGTTCTAACACAGTGAAGCAAAATAAATTAATATGTTTGTGTCTAAACAGTTTAAAAAATCTTAATTTGGGAACAAAAAATATTGTCAAGGGTTCAAAAAACAAATAAACTGAGCAAGTGTCAAACACGATATGTCAATTTATTTCGACAACACAATGTACAAAATCGCACTTAAACTAACTAATAACTCACTACAAATAGGCTTATTAACTTCGTGTTAATATCTCGCTATTACTACAGCCCGTTATCTTTGGATTGTTGACTTTTATAGGGTCTTGGATCTTTCGCGAACAATCTATCCGTTTAGAACATTCGCGTATACAAGCAAGCGTAAGTCATAGATAACGCAACTAAAACCTAGACTAGTAATACAACCATAAGATAAGTCAACCTAATAGTACACTAAACCTAAATAAATTCTATGAACTATGAAATTTATATAAATTAAAAATGTAAAAATATATTTAAAATAAACTATTAAACTCACCCAGCAAACGAAAAATAGTTTAGAAAACATAGGTATAATACATATTGGCAGCCAAAACTGGAACAACAAAACTAGAATACCCCACATCCATAGTCATACATTTTTATACTTATTATATTATTTTATTAAAGTTTCCAGACTTTCCTAGAACATTTCCAGACTCTGCCATATAAATTCCAAACTTATTACTAATATTATATTACTATCTCTAGATCTTTCCAAAATTTATCCTAAATATTTAGATTTATAAATTAACCTAAATCCATTCAAAATGCATCAAATATCTAATATTTTACTAAACGAAAACGCTCTTCAAATTAAATTTCTCGAGAATATCTCGTTAAAGTACAAATAAGCAAAGCTGGAAAGCGAATCTTTGGTTCTTTAGTGTGCAAAAGTTGGCTAAAATTGGTAGATCTATTTTCCAGTTTACTCAAAATTCACTTTATTGGAAATATCTAAAATACTTAAGTATATTTCTTTAAGAAGTTACTTAGCAAGCAAAAAGCTGAAAACTTAAACAGATTTGATCATCAACAATACCAGTAGTATGCATAATTTGGGTAAAATTGGTTAAACCGTTTTAAAATTAGACGAAAACCAAAGAAACGTGACAGCCAGAACGGCGGAAATTCGTGTAGATTTATTAAGATCTCTATGTCTCTTTTTTTGCCGATTACAATACTGCCCTCTAGCCAGGTAAGTAAAGAGCGTTGTTTATATATTTATGAAAATTTTACATTTTTGTTTCGGTCAAAAATCAAAAAACTTATAGTCAAGCAGGCAGAAACGCGTCAAGTGTTTAGCTAATATTGTAATTTGAGTTGCATAATAATTACAATACGTGGGATAGCCAAGAAGGCAACTAAGTATTTATCATAACGTGAAAATGATATTCCGTAAAACAATTGAGATAAAAGTAAAGCCAAGTTCTCCAATACAAATTTTAAAATGAAAGGTTTTTACTTGTTTCGAAATGTTTTTTTATACTTAGCTATTACAGCCAAATTCTTTATGTTCAATTTGGCACTGTTTCTAAGAGTCATTTACACCCGTAATAGCCGAGTTTAGAAAAACATTTACAAACTAGTAAGAACCTTTCATTTTAAATGTTGTATTGGAGAACTTGGCTTTACTTTTATCTCATTTGTCGTTTTATGGAATAACGGAATATCATTTTCGCGTATTTCGCTTTTCTTTTAATGAAATTATTTTTTTATGATTTTACTTCTTTTTTAACGGATTTGGATAATAATTAAATTTTAAAGTAGTAAAATATGCGGAATATTGTTTAAAACTTTTATAATGCCTTACTAGAAATGTTGAGGTTTTTTAATTTTTTCCTATGGTTTCCAATGTTACTTTAACAGAACTTTACATTTATAGGGGAGGGAAGTTTATTAAAATTTTGGTGTTTTTAAATTTTTTCCCATTATTTTATCATAGTTCCTATCAGTCTTCCAAAGCTCAGCTCTCTAGCGTTTCTGAAAGTGGGAAATGTTACTTTCACATAACTTTACATTTATTGGGGAGGGAAATTAATAAAAATTTTGGGGTTTTGAAATTTTCTTCTATAGTTTTATCATAGTTTCTATCGGTCTTCTAAAGCTCAACTCTCTAGCGTTTCTGGAAGTGTGCAATGTTACTTTTACATAATTTTAGATGTATAGGGGAGGGGAGTCAATTAGAATTTTGGGGTTTTTTAATTTTTTCATAGGGTTTTCTCATAATTTCTATCAGTCTGCCAAATTTCACCTTTGTAGCATGTCTGGAAGTACAGTAGAATTTTGATGATCTATACATGAGTGAGTGACAATTTCGACGTTTTTTGAAATTTCGTAACTACTTTATTACTTTATGGAAGTCCGTGAAACTTGGAGAGGTTGTTAACTCTAGGAAGACCCACGACTGTGCAAAGTTTGCGTTTCGTGGCTTATTCCGAAGTAGATTTTTAGATAGGTCAAATATATGCTGAAATGTTTCAAGAAAAGATGGTACAGCAGTTGCGCAAACTTGGCCGGGCACTGCCGTGACCTTAGATTTAGTAGTGTCTTTAAACTGAGCAAAAATTTTATTTTCATGCATTGATGTATTTTAGTCAAGGTAGTAATTTCTCATTTCCACTAGGCCCTAGATCCATTTGATTAATGTGGATGAAATAAAATATATGGAGGGCCCCTAGTGACTCCTAGCTGCAACGGGGCTTATTTTAAAAGAAAAAGACTGCTAAAAGTTTTAGTGATGATTATTTCCACAATCAAATGTTTTGAATGCTGTTAACATATCGAATCAGTAAGAAATTAAATTTTATCAAAAAAATATTACTTAACTTTATCTAATAAATTACCTATTAATTGGAAGCTAAGTAGTGTATGTTGAATTTGCAACTAATTTTAATCAATCAATCAACAGATTGTTTCGCTCATAATATGCTGTCATGTTAAACAATTAATATTATTGCAGTTAGCCGTCATTATTTATTTAAACTTGTTATTTAACTAATTCGAAAAAAAATTAAGTATGATACTTAGCTTTTAGCGCAAATGTGGTATAGTTAAATTTATTTCACTATAATTATTCATGTAGCATCTGACTTAACTTATTTAAGCCCGTCAATAGGTCCAAAATGTATTTAACCAGTGTTTACTTACAACGCAGATAGGAGTATTCGTATCCTAAAACCGGACAAAATTAATTGTTGTGTTTTTGCAATTTGTTTGAATAAAAGGCAAAGTTTGATGATAATAAACTGTTTAAAAATTAAACCACATCTCATGGATCAAACAGAGTGAGATGATGGGGTTTTTAATAACTTACAAGTTATTTAATGTTTTTATGTCTGGCACGGATTTACGGGGAGGGGGAAAGGAGAAATATTACCCCCAAGTTCAAAATTATAAACATATATCGCTGCCTTGCTTTGATAGTGGCATAACTGAAAATCATAAATTTCAGGAAACGCTTTTTAATTAAATCAATCAATAACTTACCCATGCTTGAAATAGAAAATAAGGAAAATTTTGTGGTAAAAATATTTTATGAAAATGACAAGGGTCGCGCAAAACAGAAAACGCATTTTAGCTCACACTACTACTATAAGTAGTGTGAGCTATGGTGATCCGAATTTTTTCGAGAAAAAAAAAGTTGCTCCGATTTCAAAAATTTTTATATATCTTTGCGTTTCAGATGATTTTGAAACTTTTTTGTTTTGCTGTCTGTCTGTCTGTCTGTATGTCTGTCTGTAACGACCAACCCGCATAACTCAAAAACCGCTTGTCCGATTTTAATGAAATTTGGTACCTAAGTTGGGTCTTGGGCCGTGATGGTCCCATATAAAAATGAACAAAATCCACCGAACGCAAGCCAAATGAAAGGGTGGGGGTAGATGTCAAAAATTAGAGTTTAAGTGAAAATATGGCGTGTGTGATATCAAACGAAAGGTAATTGAGTCTGGAGTTAAACAAAATACATTTTAGTTTTTTTTAAAAGGGTGGGGGGTAGATTAAAAAAATTTGAGTTGAAGTCAAAACATGGCTTGTGTGGTATCAAACGAAAGGTCATTGAGTCTGGAGTTGAATAAAATATATTTCAGTTTTTGATTATATTAGCTCACACTATAACTATAGTACCTAGTGTGAGCTTAGGTGCCCATAGATTGGCAGAGTATTTTTTAGTTGTGCCACTATCAAAGCAAAGCAGCAATATTCAGCCTTAACACATAGAAAATGAAATTTCTAGATCCGCCTCTGTTCATGTTGTTAATTTTTGATATAATATTACTTTTTAAAATTATTGGTCACAGTTTTACACAATTTTATTTTTTAGGTGTACACAAAATTTTTTGCTAAACCAAAACATGATTAGATAATTATTCATTGCATTTAAGTAATGACAAATAACTTTAAGAAATAATTATTAGTGGCTACAACATTTACAAAAAAAAATTAAATAAATATATTTTATTACCTTTTATTTGTACCACAGTTTCATTAAATAAAAGTGTCAATATTCATATATTTCTTAAGCTGGTTATAAAAATCGAATAAAAAGGGGGTCATTTCATAAGAAAAATATCAACTTTATGTAATATCTTAAAATCTAAAAGCGACAGATACAAATTATTGTGCCAGTTGGATTCCCTGTTTAAAAAACTATAAAAAAATCACGTTACATCAATATGAAATTTTCATAAATTAAATAGTTATAGGCCCCCCTCCAAAATACAGACTTCTCAAAAGCCCCCCGTAGCTTCAAACCAGCTTGTAATATCAGGATACCGTTTTGACCTTTAATCATCTTTTGAAAATTGAGGGTCGCAAGTGGGAGTAGATTTTCTCTCATAAAAATACCTAAAACCCACAAAAATTTGGGACACATATTTCTTGATTTTTATTGCTTGTGCTTGCTTTTTTATTTGTTATTGTACATTTTTGTACCAAATAGAAATTTTCTTTTATAAAAAAAACAAAAAAACTTTTTATATGGAAAAAATCATCTTTGTTTTTACACGCATATCACTGCTTTGAATGTATATAATCCAAAATGGCGGATGTAGGCGGACAATTTTTGTGTGAGCTATGATTGATATAAGACTAAACTTCATGTCTATTAAAGAAATATAGCTCGGCAAGACCCGCAGGCAACTAAAACGCCTTGATAAGGAAAAAATTAGGCAAATATAAATACCCAAATAAGCCATTTTTAAATATTGTGCTAACGTACAATGTAAACAACAAAGGACTAAAATCAGATTTTAGAATATGGTAAATACCTTCTATTTCCATTTTCAATAATCGATTTTTCTAATATGAGCCACACGAAAACACAATAACAACACTAACTAACACCTTAAAACAAAGAGAGAGGGCAAAGTTATATGGGGGCGGCTTGATAAATAGGTTATTGGACTAGAACAAAAAATGGTTAGAATGTAGTTTTGAGTATCTTGGTAATTTTTACTTTAAACCGGTTTTATTATACCGATACTCCTCCGTGCAACGGCAGAATTTTACAGAACTTCACATTTGCCAACTTACTTAACCAACTCTGAATTATTCTTGCAATCCTTGTCATAGGAAGAACTGAAATTATAAAATCCGTATTCGTGAACTTCTATAGGAGAGATCACTTCTACGTACCAAATTTCAGAAGAACTTTGTTTTTTTGGGTACCAGTAGAGAGGGGATTTCTATGATCGAAGCATGCAAATTAACACCAAGAAAACATCAAACCTTAAATTGTTAACCCTTTATACTTTTATTGCGTATATTCTTCGAGTGTGCCTCTTTAACAAAAATCCGACTAGATAAATACATATCGTTTTAAAGATAATTTTGCTTTGAACAAAATAGGAGTAAGATAAGATTTTTCAGAAAGCTTAGTTTCTAAGAAAATTAACTAAAACAAATATAAATTTAAAAAAAGAACCTCATTATGCGGACGCACCTGGAATGTCAATAATAGCTTAAACATAACTTGGTCATACACCGTTTAAAAGAACATTTTAATTTCTCTAAAAAAGGTTTTTTAACATTTTTACCTAAAATTCTTAGTTTATTTGAAAACTAAATAAAACCTAAAAAAAAATAACCTCAATTTATGGATGCCAATTAAGTGCCAACCGTGATCTTGGCCCACATAGAGTTATTTACACACTTTCTTTAAAATGCTTACCTTTTGAGAAAATTACAGAAAACTGAAGAATTTCGGTTTATTTTGCATACGCTAGGTATGGAAATACATAGGAAAGGGTGTACTGCTAATACTTCAGGGTTTGTATCTTAACAATAGTACTACCCAGAGAACTCAGCAATATCTCATTTTATAGACCAGATATTAGTTGGTCTTTATTTTATGTTATTACAGATTTTCTCAAAAATAAGGAGTTTCGAAGTTAAAATCCCCTAAAAAAAAATTGGGCAAAATCCAAATTCGCGGCGAAATGTTTAGCGTCATAATTCGAAAACCACTGAAAAAACAAACGTACACAATGGTTTTTGTAGAAAATTTATTTTCTTCAACTTTTTTTCGAAAACGTACAGTAACCAAGTATTTAAAAAAATCCCTTTTTGTGCACACTAAATCCAAGATGGCGGAGGAAGCCAGATCCCCCATGGTTGAAAATTTAAATTTATTTTTAGGACTCCAATGTCAACAACATATATCAAAATCGCGACTACACCACCTTTTGCAAGCTAAAATTCTATAATGACTGGACTACAATGCCAGAAGACGCGGAAGATTGCGATGATGAAAGAAAGGGGCAGTGGGAAAATATTACAGGCCACTGTGGATATTTTTATTTTTTCGGGCAAAATACAAAGATGGGATGAAAAGTTATCGGCCTAGCCTATAGCAGGTCCGATTTGCTTTATGTTCCAGCGTGTTTGTGTAGCCTTGCTTGTGATCAGTATTCGCTCGAAGTTTAAAGTGAGTGCGTCAAGTAGTTTGTGTCTTGCTTATTTTGAAAGTTTATACAGTGTGGCAATTTTAAAAGATGGAAAAAAACGAGATAAGAGCCGTGATAAAATATTTTCATATAAAAGAGTTATCGCCGACGGAAATAAAAGCTGAACAAGACGCTACACTAGGGGATCTGCCACTTCCTATACCATAGTTAAAACCTGGGTATCGCACTTTAAGCGTGGTCGTACTAGCAGTGCTGATGCTCCGCGTTCTGGCAGGCCAAAAACGGCAACTTCTGAAGAAATGGTGCAAACCATTCACAAACTAATTCTAAAAGATCGCAGATTAAGACTGGAAGAGGTAGCTGAGGCCGTGGGCATATTAAAGGAGCGAGTTCACCATATTTTTTGTGTAGTTTTAGGTATGAGAATGCTATCTGCCCGATGGATGCCGCGTTTGCTCACGCCAGATCAAAAGCTCGTGCGTCTAACCATTTCCGAGGACAATTTGGCACTGTTTAGACGTAATTCAGGAGACTTTGTGCATAGATTTATTACGGTTGATGGAACATGGGTTCTTTATTATACCCCAGAAACTAAGCAACAGTCCAAACTATGGACGGCAAAGGACGAACCACTTCCAAAGAAGGCAAAGGCAGTACCGTCTGCTGGAAAGGTCATGGCAACAGTCTTTTAGAACGCTAAAGGGTTACTCCTCATAGATTATCTCTAAAAAGGAAGAACAATAAATTCAGAGTACTACACCGACTTACTGGACCAGTTCAAGCAGAATATACGCGAGAAACGCCCTGGTTTGGCAAAAAAGAAAGTTTTGTTTCATCAGGACAATGCACCTTGCAACAAGTCCGCTATTGTAGCGGCTAAAATACATCAGCTAGGCTTTGAACTGTTAAACCGTCCACATTATTCGCCAGACCTAGCCCCGTTAGATTTTTATTTGTCTCCAAACCTAAAAAAATTTCTCGCTGGAAAAAAATTTCCTCAGATTTAGAAGTCATTGCAGCTACAAATGCCTATTTTGACGAGTTGGAATAATCAGACAGAGAGTGATGGCATCAAATCAGTTGAACATCGTTGGCCAAATGTATTACCTTACAAGGGGACTATGTAGAAACATAAATTATTATTTCACTATGGTGTTGCGTTCTATGTTAGGCCGGAAACTTTTCATCCCATCCTCGTATATCTCTAATAAATGTATGGAGTTCTCTATTTCATTTTTCGGTTTCTTCTAATTTGTGTTGTCCTTATCGCCGATGGCTGTCATAACCATATGTTTCCTCGGCTAATGGCATCAATAGTAACAGACTATTCGATTTCAGATTCATTTAAGAACTTGCCCAGGTTAAAACAGCAAATGATTAGTCCGCATACCGTTAAACTGCTTCTAATATTTTTCTGTACCGTACATACAGGTATTACCTTTTAGGCTAATCGTTAAATTAACCGACTAAAGATTTAATTAGCAGTTGTCATTTAAAAAGTTTCGCAGTTTAATTCAGCAGACGGTTGACCAATAAAAAATGTCATTGCTCTATTATACATCGAAAGTTATTTGCTACAATCTATCTGTCCAATTGTGTGATGGCGGAAGCCTGTTTTAACTGGGAAAGAATTTTTTTGTCATCTCTTAAAATGGAAGCGCGGCACAGGTAGGTCGATCTTAATCAATTAGGTGCAATCGCTTTTGAGAAGCCGCATCAATTTAAACTTCCAAGAATAAGAATACTTGACTATTGATTAGTAACTGTAAACTACTTCGCCAATACACATTAGTTGCCATTTTTAGTAGTGCAATTTAGTTTTTGCTACAGCAGCATCTTGATAACAGAATTGAACGCAAATTATTGCTTGTAAACTTACTAACAGAGGCGCAACCACGAGGGGGCCCTCAGTTTCATTTGGGCTTATTTTTTTTTAATCTATGAATTATACAAAGTCCATTTAAATCGAAAAAATAGTCCTTTTGGAGTCTGCAAATTACACAGAAAAAACTTATTGTCTACTCCACTAAAGTCTTTATTGTTTCGGGTTTTATTTAGGACATGTTTCGAGTCTAAAAAGACTCATCATCAGCTGAAACAAGGTAAACAAAGAAGTGTAATTACATCCGAAGCAATTTTCAGTGCTTATTATATAGCTCATTGTAAATTCAAACTGGAATCATAAAAATATATCGAAAGTGATCAAATAAATACTTTCAGGTTTACTCATGTAATCTGAAACTGAGTATTCCACCTCCATCATTTTTGACCAAAACCCCAAACTGCATTACCCATAAACACCTTAAAATGTACGTACCTTTCAAAAAGTTTCAAAAGACACTCATACCCCCAGCAAGCTATGCGAGGGTTCAAAAAGTTGCTAATACTAGTTTTTCTTTCTTCATTTTGCCGTCATGTGTTTTAAAAAGTCAAAAGTAAAAAGTTTATTCCCAAAAATGGAAATAACTTAATAATTTAAAAAAAATTAAAATGCTTTTGTTTTAGAAATAGATATTAACTTAAAATGGGTAATTATTAATATATATATATATATTTATCGGTTTCACAACGTTCTACGTCTTCCGATACCCAATCTCCACTCGTTTCTGTTTGCCCATAATTCATCATCTAGGCCTCTTATTCTTATTTCACTGTCTATTCCTTCCCTCGACCTTCCTCGTTTTCTTCGGCCAGTTGGTTTCCATTGTAATATTTGTTTAGGTAGTCTTCCATCATCCATTCTTTGTACATGTCCGTACCACACCAGTTGTTTTGTTCTTATATCATCCACTAAAGTACGTTCACCCACTGTCATAATTTCTCTTATTCTTTGATTTGTAACTCTTTCTCTTTTTGATTTCCCTGCTGCTCTTCTCCAATAGTCCATCTCCGTAGCGGAAAGCATTTTTTCTGTTCTATGTTTGATTGGCCATAGTTCTGAGCCTTGTTCTTGCTTTTCTTCCTTGTACGTTTCTATATTTTATAGCTTTGTCTAGTGTTCCGTCAGCTGTAATTTTTAGACCTAAGTATTTATACTCATCACAGGACTGAATTCGCTGCCCAGTATTTAAGATTAGATCCTGTTTCGTTCCACCAATACACATATACTCTGTCTTATTGATATTAACCTCTAGTCCCCACTTATTGTATTCTTCTATTAGTTTTCGTGTCACATATTCGAGATCGTCATAATCCTGAGCCACCACTATCTGATCATCGGCGAAACATAAAGTATACAAGGTGGTTTCATCCAACGGAATTCCCATGTTTTAGCATTTTCTCTTCCAGACTTTAAGGACTTGTTCCAAATATATCTTGAAGAGCGTAGGCGAGATACAGCAACCTTGTTTAAGACCTTTATTTACTTGAATGCCTTTGGTTAGTTTTGCTTTTATTTTAACTTTTGCCTTACTATTGCGGTATAACTCTTTGATGGCCTTAATTAGTTGTACGCTTATGTTTGTCTTTTCCAACGCTTATCAAAGTAGATTTAGTGGTATACTATCATATGCCTTCTGCAAATCTACGTAAAGCAGATGCAGCCCTTGTCCGTATGCCATTTTCTTTTCAATAACTTGGGTTATACAAAAGAGATGATCTTAAGTCGATCTACCCGCCCTGAAACCGGCTTGTCCTTCTGCCTCCATATCTTTATATTCGCTCTCCACTTTATTTCTTATTATTTTGCCATATATTCTGCTTAGCGTACTAGTTACAGCTATACCTCTATAATTGTCACATATATCTTTCTTTCCTTTTTTGTGTATTGTGGATATTTATGACGTTTTCCACTCAGTTGGGACTACAGCTTTATTTAAATATTTTTGGAAAAGATTCCGTAATCCCCAAAACAGTTCTTCAGTGCCATATTTAATAAGTTCAGCTGAGGTATTTCCGGGTCCGGCAGACCGCTTTTTAAGGTTGTGCACACGTTTTTGACCTCAGAGATTGTAAGGGGTACTGGAGATCCCATCGTTCTAATGATATTGTCTCTTTCGTCTTCCTTGAATTCTGCTGTATCTTCCGTTAAAAGTTTTTTAAAATGCTCATCCCATTCTTTGTCTGGTATTGGTGAAATAATATCTCTGCATGTTTCTTTTTTGATCGATCTTATAGTTTTCTAGCCTTCGGTACTTCTATTATTAATAACTCACAATAAATGTGGTAAGATATCTTTTATTACTTTGAAAAGACAGATATTAAAAAATAATTGAAATTCTTTTAATCTTTAATATAATTCAATGAATTACAGAATTCTGCTTCTCTGCTCTGGAAACCTCTTTTTCGCTGGATTTTCAACTAGTATTAGCAACTTTTTGAACCCTCGCATTAGTTTGCTGGGGGTATGAGTGTCTTCTGAAGGTTTTTGAAAGGTACGTTACATTTTAAGCGTGTTTATGGGTAATGCAGTTTGAGATATTGGTTAAAAATGATGGAGGTGGAGTAGTCAGTTTCAAAGTACATGAGTATACCTGAAAGTATTTATATCATATTTCAATATATTTTTATGATTCCAGTTAGAATTTACGATAAGCTATATAATAAGCACTGAAAATTGTTTCGGATATAATTACACTTCTTTGATTACCTTGTTTCAGCTGAAAGACTCGAAACATGTCCTAAATAAAACCCGAAACAATAAAGGCTTTAGTGGCGAAGACGTTGAGTTTTTTTTTGTAAAGTCCATTTAGTTTATTTATCCTACCACTTTCAAAAGTTGACTGATTTAGTCTGATTTTTTCTCCTTAGCTCCTTGCTTAAGTTTGCACACTGACGGTTCTATGGAAATGAGGGGAAGGGCGGGGTAAAGGGTGTAATTAATAATAAACTGTCCCCAGATCCCGAAAAACTATGTAAGGTTTAAGGGCTGGTAGCTACTGCAGATAAGTTAAAGGCTGAAGGAAATTATATTTTTGTTGATTTGCTTCATCAGAATCCCGGAAATAAGCATACAGGATAAACAGGGCAAAGGAAAAAAGCACTCATGGAAAAAATTGCTTGCGGAAAAAAGTTCCCACAGAAAAATACGCATAGAGGTAAAACTTAACTAAAACAATGATAACAACGACACATAAATAAATATACTCTGTCAGGTAGGTAGTAGGTATAGTTATAGTGTACGTATGAGCTAATATAACTAAAAACTGAAATATATTTTATTCAACTGCAGACCCAATTACCTTTCGTTTGATACCGCACAAGCCATGTTTTGACTTAAACTCTAATTTTTGAAATCTACCCTCACCCTTTTACAAAAAAAAAACTAAAATGTATTTTGTTTAACTTCACATTAAATTACCTTTTGTTTGATATCACACACGCCATATTTTCACACAAACTCTAATTTTTAAAATCTACCCCCACCCTTTTATTTGGTAGGTACCAAATTTCATTAAAATCGGGCACGCTGTTCTTAAGTTATGCGCGTTGGTCGTTACAGACAGACAGACATACAGACAGACGACGCGACAAAAAAGTTTCAAAATCATCTGAAACGCAAAGATATACAGTGCGGACGTAAAAATCCCCCCCTGTTAACTTTTGAACGGAATCAGATATCAAGGTAAAACAAAAAGCATGTTAAATGGTATTAACTTTACTACTTTCTGACGTATTGCTTTGACCCGTCGTCTGAGCATAAGACCATAAGGTCACTAACAACTTTAAATTCTTAAATGAGGTGGGAGTCGTGTGATACATCGTTTCAAAGGTATTTCAGAGGGGGGAGGGGATTTTTACGTCCGCACTGTATAAAAGTTTTTGAAATCGGAGCAACTTTTTTTTCTTGAAAAAATTAGGATCACCAAAGCTCACACTACTATAGTATAGTTAGTAGAAGTGCGAGTTAATTGTCGTCTGTACATTTGACCAGACCTGCCTCATCTATTAATATGTTTGATTGCGCCGAATCCAAATACGGAATTTGCTTTGCCCGTAGACCACTAAAATTTCGAGCAAATTGCGAAAAACTTGACCAAAGTAGGTATTGCAATATAACATGATGAAGCTGCAAAAATGGTATATTTTCAAAGCCAAAAAATAAATTATTACATTAAATTAGATAAGACTAACCTGACATCATTCAAGAAAAATTTCTACATTTTTATAACTCAAGTTAAGACCACCCAATAATACTTACTAGTTTAACACACGAATATATTGGTCCATTTTGGGTAAACAAAATTTATTCATATTTTCAAAAAATTTTAAATTTTTCAGATATATTTAAAATTTTCAAAATTAAAATTTTTTTGATAATTTGAAAAAATTTTACGAATTAGATTTTTCAGTTTTAAAAAATTAAAAATTTTAGATATTTTAAAAATGTATGATTTAACTTAATCAGATAATTCTTTACATTTCAATTTTAAAAAACTTTATATATCATTGCATGATTTGTTTGTAAGTCAAAAATTTTAACTATTGCGCGGTGTTACTGTCTGCGCTATTTTCTATGTGTGCTTTTGCGCGTGCGGTTTTTCTCGGGCACCCTTTTTCCTGTTTACTTTTGCCTGTTTTCTATGCATTTTTTTCCTATGCTTTTATTAATAGCACGCTTTACCATCAACGCCTCGCCGGTCCTTACCGACAGAACATTTTGTGGGACACAGAAAGAAATTTGAGTACTACCTTGTACTTAAGACTACTTTAGGGGTGCTTTTATCATAAAATAATTTAATTAATTAAACAAGGTACATTATTTTCTAATAAAAACTGACATTGACATAATTAGAATATTTTTAAAGAAAGTTACACAAAAATTATATAATTACAAATGTGTATAAATCAGATTTGACCCATCTCTTTGGTCCAGTTGTCCTGAATGTCAACTGTCATTTGTCAACTTGCAATAAGGTGCTGACTGTGACGTAGCACAGCACCCCGACACAAAATAGGATTCAGGAACTTACCACCATCTAATCTAATCGTGTCATTGACTGAACTTATACATTATTATCCGATTAATTACCATCTCTTTTTAAATTAATGTATTAGTAAGAGCTCCTAATACTCTTAAACAATCATGATATCAATAAAGAAGCAGTGGTCTACTCGTTTTATTTAGTAAACTCACACATTGTCACTTACTCTCTCGTTTTAACTCAAAGGAGTGGGACGGGCGCGGCGTACCCAATCTAATACAGTCTTGGGATGAGTTTGCAAATAGAAGTCTTTCTTCCATCATCACACAGTGGGATCGCGGACCTGATTTTTCGCCAAAAACGGTTAAATTATAAACATACTGAATCTTCTGAACACCTTTACTAAAAAAGAGTAGTCCAGTAGGCCTTGAAAAAACTATTATTTGATTGACGCAACTTTCAGAAGTGTCATTTTTCCTATCAACGGAACGCGTTAAAGTACCATATTTGCATGGCGATTTGATCCAACTTTAAAGTCATTTTGCCACAACATTTTATGTTGTATAGAATTCCCATAAAATAAACCTTGTAGAGGGAGGTAAGTAGATTTTATACCTGTACATTTTGATTCTAATTTTGATGTGTAGACAGGTAAGACAATGATTTTTACTTGGGATTTCTGAAATTCTATAAAAATAGATTTCTTATAAATGTTGGACAAAAATTTTGTTTCAGTCATCAAACGTTTTCTTAAAATTTATATTTTCTTGAATAGTACATATCTTATACTTTAAAATCTGCTCCAACAAGTTGCCCATATGAAAGATATTAATTTATCAAAAAGAGATTTCTTCGAGGAAAAGTTTTATATTGGTCAGTCTTAACAAAAGTGCTTGTTTATTATTTTTAAAACACTTTAGGCTATATAATGTAAAAATATTCAAAAAATTGAAATTTTCAGTATGGACACGTCATTTCAAAGAGAATTTTATACTAATTTCAAAAATCAAATAAAAAGAAGGTCCCTTCATCAAAAATACAAACTGCAAATTCTCAAAAACCAAAAATTACATATAAAGTTAACTTTAACAGGTGGATTGTTTATGAAAAAAAAAGATAAAAAAAAAACTTTGAAGGTAAACGGTTCTATTTTGAAGCATCTGCAGTTTACCAAACCAGACTTTTAATAAACTAATATAAAAACGTGGGTGCTCTAAAAAGATTTATTTTGTTGGATATAAAAACAAATTTTTCTAGAAAAATCATTCTTATTTGTTTATGGAGTCGTTAAACTTGCAGGATCTTATTTACTACAAAGTCAGGGTGACGTTCGTATTATTTTTTAGTTTTGGATACAGCCAAAGAATAATACTGTATAACTCGTTTTAATATTTTAAATTTTTGGTTTGGTTTTTAGATTATATTATTATGCAAATTCTTCATCCTTGCCAACGCAGCTTTGTTACACATTACACGCTGAGCTCAATTTAACCTTAAACAGTCCTAAGTACCAAGTTTGACACAAATCGGTCCGCCGTACTAGTTTTTTTTGTTTGAGTAAAAAAATTTCATAAGTGACGTTAAACACGGTCGATTTCCAAATGCAATACATATCGGCTCATAAATGTAAAAGTGAGTCAGAAATCTTAATTATCGGCTTTATACACCCCAAAGTTTCAATTTTGATACATATCAGTTCACAAATAGAAAACTCTGTCACAAATAGAAAACTCTGCCTGCCCTTTTGGATGTGCCATGTAATTTTTTTAAAGTTTGCGACTTTAGACACGCCAAAATTCCAAGTTTAATACCTATTGGCAAATAGGTTTTTTTTTAAATTAAAGTCAAGAATCATATTTAGTGACTATTAACACTCTAAAGTTCTAAATTTCATATTTATCGGTTTATAAATAGAAAACTTGGCCATTTTGGATCCGGCATTTTGATCGATAATTACTTTTTTCTCATTTAAAAAAAATATTGCTACAAAACGTATTTTTCTAATTTTGGTCAAAAATTAGGTCCGGGAGTCCATTGTGCAGCGCTATTAGTTGGACAGCAATAAAAAATTAGCTGTGCTTTAAAAAAAGATGCAAATGAGTATGTTCCAAAATTACAATTTATGTCGGGGCGCAAATTTAAAGACGTCACGAGTTAGCCTTATTGTGATTTTTACTCTTCTTTTAAACCAGCTTTCTGGTAGCGCCTCTGTAAGTTAAATAAAACTAATATATGGCAGAAGTAATACGCCATCAGTTTTGCAATATGTCGTGCATTCTTTATAAATTGTCATGGGAATTCTTAATAATTTACTTAATTTCAAGCAAATAAGATAATAAGCCTGTCGGTGTCTGCGAAGACAAAGGTGGTATTTGATTGGTCATTAGGGTTTCTTTATATTTACGCGTATAAAATAAAGTGAATTTTATATAACAAATACCTTTATTAGCGTAACAGTTTTATAAGCTTCTCAGTAATGGGCATACTGTTCGCGGCTTAGCAATTTGATTATAACAAAAGCAGTCTTAAATTATTTATACCTGAAAAGCAGTGGCGGCTGCTACAGGGAGGGCAACGGGCAGTGCCCTCCCAAAACTAGACAACAAACAGTATTTTTAATTGATTTATTTCAAAAAAGTTAAATCTTCCCTTACAACATGATTTTCTAGTTCTTTTTAGTATCTGTGGTTAACAACAAGCGATTAATAGGGTGAACTTTTTTTAGCGTAAACAATTACGAGCCGGCAGCGCCGCGCGGGGCAAGGTTTCAATTTTACCCGTTTTTCAGCGGGGTATGGGTGGATGTTCTCGAGCGAATACGGGAGGAATTTTTGTTTTAGTTGAAGTCGGTCATCGTCCGTTGGGCTATGTCAGTAGTAAAAAGCATTGCCGGTCGCGTGTCATTGTTTGTTTTTCTTATCGTTTGTTTTTAAAATGGAGATAAATACCGTCGATTACATAATTAACTGTGCAAATTTAAATACGTTGACATATGAACTTCGATTACAAACAAAATCTTTAGGGCCACATAGACCGGACTTAAAATCCTAAAAATTAACCATAATTTTAGTGCATGTAATAAAAAATTATACGATGCTGAAAACGGGTTGTGCGGTTGTGAAAAACGAAATTCTTTTTTTTGCTTTATTTGTCTTATGATGAACAATCCACGAGGTGATCCTGCGTGGGTGGCAAAAACCACATAGAGTTTTCTATGCTAGGCAAGAGTGATATTTGGTGCCAATTGAATAGTGCCTATAGGCAAAACATTACCGAATGTAATAAAAATGTGGCAAAAAATAGACATATACTTAGTAGGTTAATAGACTGTGTAAAATTCTGTGGGATTTTTGAGGTTGCTCTACGGGGCCATGATGAGTTTAAAACTGGTGCTAATCCAAGCACTTTGCGCATGTAAAATAAGGGCGAATAGACTTTATCTATAAAAAATAAAATATAAACTACACCAAGTAGCTGCTTGTTTGTAAAATGCTAAAATAAAATTGTTTAGTTAAGTTTTTTATCTCTTTTCCATGCAATATAAATTTCTGCCCACCCAATTTATAACGTCACCAGCCGCTAACAGGCTGAAAGAAGTTTGATCAAAATTGATTAATGCTCGTAACAGTTTTTCAAAAGCTAAAAAATTGAAAAATGCTAACTTTTCAACGGAGCATCGCATCAATATCCGGTTTTCGAAATATCACACCTTAATAACCAAAAACTTTGTAGGAGCTTTGGTTTCTGAGATATTATATAAGTATTAAAGGGCGATATTTAAAATTTTTATAAATATATCGTAGAAAAAACTTATTATCCATGGCTACTAAAATTTTAAATAAACTGTTTGTTTTCGGCAACAGCAGTGGCGCATCCAGGGGAGGGCGAGATGGAGATATCTCCAAAAATTCCAGGACACCTTTACAAGAAAACGCAAAATCCTTATTTTCCAAATACGAAATGGAAAATGAACCAAGCAACGTGGACATACCAAACATATGGAAACCAGGCGTCTTAGTATTAAAAAAGGGGGCGGACCGTCACACCTGCACCTGACTGCATACCAAGTAGCATAAGTAGTAGCCTATAGACTAAATTGTTCAGTTTACACTGGAAAACGGCTAGAGATACTTACTAACCGAAACATCGTGTTTAAAATAAATAAAGACAATTAAAGTTCGAAATTTTGTTTCTATTTAAATAGTTATTTACCTAACAAGTGCGGAAAGTGACCCTTTTCCGCACGAACGGCAGTTACACGAACGACGCGAAGCGGAGTTCGGAAAGGCCGTTAAGGGCGGAAAAGACACTTTCCGCGTAAAAAAAAAATTTTTTACGCACGCTACCTTTTTTAAAAATTTTGTAAAATAATTCCAAGTTGATATTCAGGCACTCTATTATTTTGGTGTCATTTTGACATTAATTAGTGACAAGCTATTTTTTCGGATTGTGTTATTGTTGTTACTATGGGATTAAAAATACAAACATTGCAGCAAGTGTCATTTCAGCGTTATTTTCGGTTTATCTACAAAGTTTTCTTTAAAATGGATTTCGACGACAGCGATATTGAACTTCCAGACAGTATTTTGAATGACGCAGCATCGGCGAGAGAGGAATTAGTTCCAGAAAAGTCCCGTCCGAGATACGAAAAAGAGTACCACGCTTTTGAAGATTGGTTAAAAGCAAAGAACATTTCATCGCTAAAAGAAGAGGTATTTTTGGCCTATTTTTCTTATTTGTCAAAGAGTTTCGTGCCTAGCACGTTATGGTCAAAATTTTCAATGCTTAAAATGTGTATAAGACTACGAAAAAATATAGATATTGGGCGATATTATAACTTAATATCATTTATTAAATGAAAAAATGTCGGTTTTAAACCAAAAAAGTCTCAAGTACTGCAAAAAAATGAGACCGATAAATTTTTGAAAGACGCTCCCGATGAGATTTATTTAATGAACAAGGTGGCCACAATATTTGGCATTGCAGGAGCCTGCCGAAGAGCGGAGTTAGCGAATTTACAAGTATCCGACATCAAAGAGAAAGGCGACATCCTGGTGGTAACAATTTCAAACACTAAGAACCATACTTCAAGGAGTTTTGTGGTCTGCGATCCCAACAAAGACGATATAAGCTATATCAACATCTACAAAAAATACAAAAATTTGCGACCACCTGACACACCGCACCAACGGTTCTTTGTTTCCTACCATACCGGTAAATGCTCGAAGCAAGTGGTTGGTATAAACACATTTGGCAAGATCCCCGGTAACATCGCCGGGTTTCTTAAGCTGTCAAATCCGGAAACTTATACGGGCCATTGTTTCCAACGATCTTCTGCCACAATGTTGGTCAATGTCGGAGCAAATATAACCAATTTGAAGCGACATGGTGGGTGGAAGAGTGCGTCAGTAGCCGAATCCTATGTGGAAGAATCCGAGGAAAACAAGAAAAAAATTGCAACGCAAATTTTGCAGAAAAAAAGTGACACAAATCAGGAGACAGGAGAACGCCAACCATTCACCTCAGTACTACCCTCCACCTCAGAACTACCATCCACCATAGCACTTCGATCCACATCAGTGCAAAGAAGCACGAATGCAGAAGCAACGACAGTGTTTTCATCAATGACGACGACTAATACATTGATACAATCTGAAAACCTAACAAAAGTGGCGGCGTCAGCATTAACATTACAAAATGCGACGCATTGCACGTTTAATTTTCACATTATGCGTTAAACTTTTTTAATTTTTCGAGTAGTTTTTAGTTTTTTTCACTGTTTCCGTTACAAATAAAAATATAAAACAAAAAAAGTCTAAATTTACTTTAATATGCAAAGCGTGCGTAAAAGTATTTTTTACGCACGCTTTGCATATTAAAGTAAATTTTTATTTTATTTCGAAGAAAATACATAAGAAAATAGAAGAAATATAAAAATATTTGATTAAATATTTTTAAACAGGAAAATCCAGGTGCGTACTTTTATATAAAAAAACAATGAAATTCTTACTTAGAACTAAAAAATACTTTTTTCAACGTCAAAAAGGTTCAAAAAATTAAAACGCAACCATCATATTAAAATTTTATGTCTACTGTTAACTTCAAATGCGAAATGGTAAGTGGGTATGTCATACCCGGGTGTACCATCCTTGTTAGGAAAAATAGGTGTACCAACGCCGAGTTAATCTTATCTTTATTTATCTCTAATCTTTTTCTCCATACATCTAAAATTAAATTTGGATCCTTGTCCTTCAAAACTACATAAGGACCTTTAAAAATAGGTTATAATTTATTTTGTGGTCCACTGTTATGCTCCAAAACTTTATCATTGTAGTAACGTGAACAGCGTTGTTCATTGAGTTTTTGTTTTTATTTTTATAGGTATTTTGTGTTTATACGACCAAATTATTCCTGCGTCCGTCGCTAACTACGGTTTGCAATCGATATATTAGTTCTGGGTAGGAGACAATTCGCCGCGGCCGATCCGACGCGGGGACAATTCGCCGCCGGCCAATTTGCCGCGGGGAAAATTTGCTACAAGATTTTTTGTTTTATGATATTATCATTGGCAATTGTTTAAACATTTTTATTTAGCTTGACTTCATATAATATATTTGTTTATTTGCTTGGTTATAACTTTTTTCAACTAGGTATTTGGTGGTTAGTATACAACTCAACTTTTTTTTATTAAAAATTTAAATAAAATTATGATTTTTAACTTAAACTTAAAAAAAAATCAAAATGCCGGTCCCAAAATGGCGGATTTTCCCATTTATAAACCGATTTGCATTAAACTCGGAACTTTGAGATCTTTCAGGTCGCTGATTATTATTTTCAACTTAAATTTTAAAAAAAATTAGAATGGCGGATCCAAAATGTCGGACTTTTCCATTTATGAACCAATATGCACCAAATTTGGAAATTTGGGGTGTTTCAGGTTGCTGATTATGATTTCTAACTTAAACTTTAAAAAAATCAAAATGGCGGTTCCAAAATGGCGCAGTTTCTTATTTAAAAATCGATTTGCCTCAAACTTGAAACATCGCGGCGCTTAAGGCAACTCAATACAATTTTTGACTTAAATTTAATAACATGAAAATAGCGGATTCAAAATGGCGGATTTTCCCATTTATGTACCAATATGCATCAAATTCGGAACTTTGAGATCTTTCAGGTCGCTGATTATTATTTTTAACCTAAATTTATAAAAATCAAAATGGCAAATCCAAAATGGTGGCCTTTTCCATTTATGAACCAATATGCATTAAATTCGAAATTTAGGAGTGTTTGAGGCAAATCTGTTTATAAATAAGAAAGTGCGCCATTTTGGAACCGTCTTTTTGCCAATTTTGATTTTTTAAAAGTATAAGTTCGAAACAATAATAAACGACCTGAAAGATCTTAAAGTTCCAAGTTTGATGCAAATCTGTTTATAAATGGGAAAATCCGCCATTTTGGAACAGCCGCTTTGATTTTTATAAATTTAGGGTAAAAATAATAAATCAGCGACCTAAAACACCCTAAAGCTCCAATTTTGATGCATATTGGTTCATAAATGGAAAAGTCCGCCATTTTGGATCCGCCATTTTAATTTTTATAAATTTAGGGTAAAAATAATAATCAGCAACCTGAACGATCTCAAAGTTCCGAGTTTAATGCAAATCAGTTCATAAATGGGAAAATCCGCCATTTTGGAACCGCCATTTTAATTTTTATAAATTTAGCGACCTGAAACACCCTAAAGTTTCGATGTTGATGCATATTGATTCATAAATGGGACAGTCCGCCAATTTGGATACGCCATTTTGATTTTTATAAATTTAAGTTAAAAATAAAAATCAGCGACCTGAAAAATCTCAAAGTTCCGAGTTTAATGCAAATCGGTTCATAAATGGAAAAATCTGCCATTTGGGATCCACCATCTTATTTAATTATTTTTTTAATAAAAAAAAATGTTGAATTTTATACTAGCCACCAAATACCTAGTTGAAAAATTTGAAAAAAATTATAACCAAACTAATAAACAAATATATGAAGTCAAGCTAAATAAAAATGTTTAAACAATTGCCAATATCATAAAACAAAAAATCTCGCGGCGAATTTTCCCCGTGGCGAATCGGCCGGCGGCGAATTGTCCCGCGTCAAATCGGCCGTGGCGAATTGGCTGAAAATTTTAAATTGATAATTTGAAAGGTCGAAGAGTATTGTTTACTTCATAAACTTTGTACGCAAAGTCTAATATCTTTGCAAATATGTCATCTGCATATTGTCCCGAAAAGTCGTTAAATTCCAAGAATGCAATCATTTAATGCACTCCCAAAAATATACAAACATAAAAGTAGTTGGTTGCATGGCAGACTGCAATTTCTAAATATAGCACGGACACGAGTCCTATAAGTTTTCTTGTAAAATACGAATGCAAATGTGTAGCATGCGACAGTAGTCAAACGCGACATTTGTTAGTCCTTTCGGAAAATGAATTATGATCACTTAAGTATAAAGCTAATGTTTTGACTTTTTGCGTCGCGTTTTATCGTTTAAATGTTTTTTCAACAACTAAACCTACTAAGTTTTCTAGACATTTCATGACGACTCCGGAAAATATGGAATGGAAATAGCGATGTACAAAATAGCGTGTATTAAAATAGCGGTATCGAAATAGCGACAATCAAAATAGCAATGTTATGAATGAATGAGCTACTATCAAAATAGTGATGTAAAAAAAATAGCCATGTAACAAAATAGTGACTATCAAAATAGCGGTGTAACAAAATAGCGACTCATAGCGAGCATATTAAAAAAAAGCTTCCCTAACTTTTTTCCGGGATCCTAGAGGGTCCGAACTAAACGGAATTCAGATTCTCACCCTCTGTTAGTCCACGGTTAGAAAAACGTTAAATGCAATGGACTGTATAAATTTTTAATTATTGATAGCGCGAACAAACATAAATATTGATATGAAATTACGAAATAATCAAAACGTCCATAGGAAAAATATTGGTGGCACACAACGGTAATCAGACAAATGCACTCACCACTTTTGCAGCCAAATTCTCCACTTCCAAGGGGCCCCTGATTGAATCTAATGATGTCACCACGTAGCTGAAGGGCTGAAGTTTCTAGTTCTATACTTCAGTACACAAAAATCGAGCACTTTCAGGTGTAGATATTTGAAATAGTTGGAGAACGAAATTAACACGCCATTTTCTCTGGCGATTGACAAGGATCTCCCTTGTTGTTGGTGCGCATGTCCAAATACGCGGAATGCGCTTTGTCCTTCATACAGTTGTGTGTTTTTAAAAATATATATAAACAACCGCGAAATTTAGCGGGAGCTAACAACCCTCTATGATCCCGAGAAAGAAGTCAGGGAAGTTTTGATTTTAAAGAAATATGCTGGTTCGGTTCGGCTCAGTTTGGATTTACATCCTCTAGGGTCATGGATAAAAAATCATACGCTATTTCCTATTTTGATACATCGCTATTTTGATTGTCGGTATTTTGATACATCGCCATTTTTGTTATTATTTTGATAGTCGCTATTTTGATACATCGCTATTTTGATAGTTGCTCTTCCATTACTCTTACAGCCATTTCGTACATCGCAACTTTGTACATCGCTATTTCAATCCGGAGCCTTTCATGACATGTATAGTTCAAATACGAGGTGTGATAATTAAATTTTAAGACTGGTCCCCGTACTAACAGGTTTTGAATCTCCACGCCTCGGGCGGTTGAAGTTATTCACCTTGATGTGCGTTCTACTACCGCGCGCAATCTTGTCGCCTTTTCTCTGCTAGTTTGGATTACCCAGTGGTTTGAAGCGGATCGTGCATAGCTCATTTGGCGGAATTACGACAAACGAAAAAATTGAGCAACGTATTAATTTAAAGAAAAACTCAAAAAAACGGCTACTGAATGCTTTCGAATACTAAATGATGTCTACGGGGAGCAGTGTATGTCTCGTGCAATGATTTTTATGTGGCACAAAAGCTTTTTCGAGGGTTGTTAGGAAGTTAAAGATGATGAACCAGGGCTATCAAAACGGACGGGCCACAATCAACAATGTGGAGGTTGTTGACGTCACATCCGGGGCTGATTTTTTTTTTGATGGTTGCGTCACGACACAGCTGATTGTCTTTAAAATACTGAAGGTGGAATGACGGTTCATGAATATTTGATTTTTTTTAAATAAAGCCGGTTTTAAGATTGTTTTTACTATATTCTTGAAGAACAATTTTTTAAAAATGTATAGTAATCCTTAGCTTTTCAGAACCGCTTCATTAGCTTACACTAAAATTAAATTTAAAACAGAAGCGAATGTGACAAACACAGATGACAAAGTCAAATACATGTCAAATATAACAGTTGGCTTGCGGTACATGGCGGGTAATTTGAATTCAAAATAAGGATTGCTAAATTTTGAAGATTTTAACCTTTTAATCATCTTGCACCCTTACAAAAGTTTGGTGGAATATGGGGATGGTGTCTGAGAATATTTCACTGAAATTTCGCGGAAATTTGCCATTTTGAAAATATCATAAAAAATCGTCTGACCTCCCATAAGACCCAAGTAAAAATCAGCCCCCGGAGAACAGCTGATTTTTTCAGGGTCGTGGCCTCTATTTTTGTGTTGGCCTTGGATGAACTAGAAGGGCGCTACATGTTATGTCATTTTTTGACATTTAGCTGAAAAATCAATATTAAAAAATCAATGTTAAAATTTTGTTTTTTTAATTGAGACATTGTTTCTTAATTTTATTTAGTTTTTAGTATTTATTGAACCACACTGTTTCGAAACACATAGCACGAGAATTTGCCTCGGTTCTTTGTAGGAAAATGCCTTGAGGGCAAAGCGTTAGGCGGGTATGGTTGGCGTTAAAGGGACAACATAACAATTAAAGGTATAACATCTTGAAAAGTTCGCTTTTTTTCGTAATTGCTATAACAACCCAAAATTCTGACGTTAGCTTGATAGTAAAAAACAACGAGAAACGAATATTTATATTAACATTTCAAAGCGTTATATTAAAAAGTAAAACTGTAAAGTAATATAATGATTGTTTCACGCAACATTTACAATTAACATACATACAAATTAATGCATTGGTAATGGTGGTAATGCTAAGTTCCACCCCTTTTCAGCAAAACGGGTGGCGTGAGAAAATGTTTGTTTTCACGACAAATTTGAGACAATTATTCCATAGAATAATTTTTAAAAATTTTAATTTTTTCTGGGGTGGGAGTGCTAAGTTTAGACTTAACTTCGCATTACCGCTCCTTATCAGGAAAACGGGTGGCGCGAGAAAATTCTTGTTTTCACGACAAATTTACGACAATTATTTCATAGATTGGTTTTTGAAAATTTTAATGTTTTCTAGAGCGGTAGTGCTAAGTTGAGACTCAACTTGGCATTACCACCCCTTTCTAGGAAAACGGGTGGCGCGACAAAATTCTTCCTTTAACGACAAATTTAGGACAAATTTACGACAATTAATTCATAGATTCGTTTTTGAAAATTTTAATTTTTTCTGGGGTGGGAGTGCTAAGTTGACACTCAACTTGGCATTAGCACCCCTTTTCAGGGAAACGGGTGGTGCAAGAAGATTTTTGTTTTCACGACAAATTTACGACAAATTTACGACAATTATTTCATAGATTGGTTTTTGAAAAGTTTAATGTTTTCTAGAGTGGTAGTGCTAAGTTGAGGCTCAACTTGGCATTACCACCCCTTTTCAGGAAAACGGGTGTTGCGACAAAATTCTTTCTTTGACGACAAATTTAGGACAAATTTTTGACAATTAATGCATATATAAATATTCAATTCTTAATTGGTAATGTTTCGTTTAAGGATGTAAATATATCGCTTTTCGACCACCAATTTGGAACAGTCATAATTTTGTCTTTCTTTTTTAATTGATATTACATTCGCCTTTGTTTCACCGGCTTCTTCATACATAATTATATGAATTTCGCTGAAAAAGTAGAATTCTAATTTTAGGGTGATTTCTGGGTTATGTAATAGATTTTTTTAAGCATAGAATATTAGGCTTTAAATAAATTAAACAAATTTTTTAAGCCTATTTTTTTCCTAGAGAGATAGATAGATTTGCAGATGGTTTGTTTTTAAAAATTGTGTCAACAAAATGCACATATTTTCTTATTTTTCTTTAAATTTGGTTTTATTGATTTTATAGTTACACTAACTACTAACGATAGTCGCGATAGTGCAGATAAAAAGGTATTGGTAATTTTGTAACCAATTACTAACTGCATTTTCTGCAATAAAAATCGTGAGAAACATAAAATAAGGAGATCTCAGCTCGAGCATCGATAATTAAGGGTACTTAGAGCTCCATCAGCGATCATTTTCTACAAAAATAGTGATAGCAGTAGAAGGCAAGTGAGCACCAATAAGCTTAGAAACGGACATTTAGCTTTTTATTGCTTTAATCGAAAGATGATTTAAATGCTTCAATTTTTTTGTTCTGTGCTATAAGTAGAACATTACGTTTGAAGCTGTATTAATAATAATGGTAGTCACAGGGATTATTCTTAAATTACGTAATGCTTTAAGGGAGCAGGGAAGGAGTTTAGCCTTCCATTAAATTCATTGATTTTTTATGTATTTCTTAATAATTCATTTACAAATGTGGGAGGGGGGATCAAAAATCCCGAATTTTTGCATTAGGTAATTTAAGAATAGATAGTCTAAGTTGTGCTCATAACGTATATGGTTGTGCTACGTATTTTAACGTAAAACTGCACGTTAAGCGCTCTACGTTTTGTTCCAAATTTGAGATTAAGTTGAATGTTTTTACGTTACCATAACAAGTCTGCTAATAGCAGAGAATATGGAATGCGGCACTGGGTTTTTCTGATGTTAAATTTTGTTTTTTGTCTTTTCAACTACAGTAGGAATATATTTGCAAAGAATCGTTTGTACTGAAAGCGGAAATTATCGTCTAGGCCTCATTTTTCGATCGGTCAATCAACCAATTTTATTCTTTGGTAACGTTAAGGTGCCCGCAAACTGCCGTAAGCTAACGTAAATACGTAAGCTCCTATCGTGACCTTGACGACGGTGTGACGAAGTGCGCTTGCGTATCTGTCAAATCTCATGCTTACGTAAAAATACGTAGCACAACTTAAACTATCTAATGTCTATACACTGAATAACATTTTGGTAATTTTCCATAAGATATCATGTAATTTTTTACATAACATATACTGTAAATGTATTTTTTTTTAGTACTGTAGATTGTATTTTTCCATTTTTACAGAACACATTGGGTTTTTATACAACTGGATTTAGAAAAAAGCAATTATCGTGTAATCCGACTCAATTTAAGTGGCGGAAAATAGGTCTGGCTAAAAATGTTCAGATTAAAATATAAGAGTTATTTGTGTCTTTATTTTCTTAGTGTTGGAACTGAACGTATACTGATGTTTTTATACACTAAGGACAACTAAAAGTTAGTCTGGAAGATTTACGTAGTTGAAAAATGCATCTGGCGGCATCTCCAAAATTAGGGAATATTCTTAAATTACGTAATGCAAAAATGCAGAATTTTTGACACCCCCTGCGTAACGCATTTTCAAAAAAATTATATTTAAAAAAATTGCGCGTACCACAAGGCTAAAGCTCCCTTTCCCCATTAAGCTTTAGGTAATTTAAGAACAGTCCATTAAAAACTTGTTTTCTTAGTTTTCAAATTTTTCACATAGATTTTAGTATATGTATATAGAAAAAATTAGTCTGTCTGCAGATATTTACAATCACTTGTCAGACTCTCTAAGATCCAATGTAAAAAATAGTTCATTATTTTATTTTTTCTCAGTCTCAGATACGAAAAAACTGCAGGAAAACGAAAAGTTTCTGAATAAAACAAGGACAATTTTCTCAATATTATCTTTTAAAAAATTTTGACAGCAACTTTCTTAAGTTAAAACACACTATATAGATATAATTTGTTACAACTAAAGATATAATGCACTGATTTCAATAATATATAGTTATTTGACATTAGAAAAAGCTGTTTTTGAGTTATAGTAGGTTTAATTTACTCTTAAATTGCACTAATGATAAACCACTTGGCCCAGGGTGTTATATACTTCAATGTAAATTTTTAACTTAAATATTTCAAAAACGGCTTAAGATATTAACAATCCAGCAAAAACACGTCTTTCTTTCTGACAGAAAATATACAGGGTATTTAAAACGTAAAAAGTTTTTCTTAAAACTTGACATAAGGAATGTCTGACATTTCTGTCGAATGTGATACCTTCCTAGCTAGCCTATTAGCAGAGTTCAAATGAAACCATGAAAAGTAGAGCTCTTACTAAGTTTTTGGTTATAACACAAACTATTAAGCAAAATTTAGTCTACTATATACCGAAAACCGCATATTGACGCGATGTTAGAAAGTTATTATAATGGATTTTGGACAAAATCTAAGCTCGTGAGAAGAGTGTCAAAAACTATTTTATCTAAAACGTTTATAAAAATCGGTTCAGCGGTTTAGGAGCTATCGTATTACCGACAGACAAACACACACAAACACACAGACAGACATCACGGCGATATTGCTAAGATAGGTCAAAATACACCCAAATAACACATTTTCAGCGTTACCTCAAAAAAAAATTTTTTTGTCGGAAGTAATACCTTCTCTGGCCATTGCTGCGCGGACTGGGATGGTAAAAATTATGCTTTTCTATTTATAGTTTTATTCTATCAACTACATTAATTCTTAATAAACGGCGTGCAAATATAACCCATGACCCTGAAACATTAATATAATGAAATGTGTCAAATTGACGGGCATCAGATACAACCCATAATCTCGTAAGCTTTCAGAAATAAATAAATAAGTACATTCATTTCGTACCCTTTTTGACTTGCTAGAAATAATGCCATGATTAGTCAGCTTTTCTTAGTTAACTTAAATACGAGGTGTGACAATTAAATTTTAAGACTGGCCCCCGCACTAACAGGTTTTAAATCTTCACGCCTCGGGTGGTTGAAGTTATTCACCTTTTTGTGTGTTCTACTACCGCGCGCAATCTTGTCGTCTTTCCTCTGCTAGTTTGGCTTACCCAGTGGTTTGAAGCGGATCGTGCTCATTTGTCGGATTAACGACAAACGAAAAAATTGAGTAGCGTATTAATTTAAAGTAAACTCAAAAAAACGACTACTGAATGCTTTTGAATGCTAAAGGATGTCTACGAGGAGTAGTGTATTTCTCGTGCAATCATTTTTATGTAGCATAAAAGCTTTTTTGAGGGTTGTGAAGAAGTTAAAGGTGATGAAAGAGTAGGGCGCTCCAACACATCCAAAACAGCGATGCTCATTGTTTTTAATATCGATATTAAGAGTGTTATTCTTATTGAATGGGCGCGTGAGGGTCAAACAGTTAACCAACATTTATATTTGGAAGCATTGATTTAGCTAAGGGAACGTCCAAGGAAAAGACTTCCAGATTTGTGGAAGAAAAACGTGTGACTGATCTTCCAGGACAATGCATCGGCCCACAATGCCCTATCCCTTAAGCAGTTTTTAGCTAATAAGAAGATCCCCGTCGTTAACCACCCACCATATTCACTAGACCCCTTGCGACTTCTACCTGTTTCCGAAAGTAAAGAAATCGTTAAAAGGAACCCGTTATAAAATATTAGAACATGTCAAGGAAAAAACAGCAAGACTTCTTAACACCCTCCCTTCTGATTATGTCCAAAATTGCTTCCAACATTGGAAAAAAACTCCTGTCACGTGTGACCTAATAAAATATGTGCGCTCAGTTTGACTGAGGGGCCTTGTTAAGCACCCATAGCAGTATAAAAAAAGTTTGGTCACGTGTTCGAACTCATGGTCGTTTGACCGCCATCTTTAAAAATGGCCGGCAAATAAAATTTTTTTTTGTTTGAATGGTCCTATTTTAATTTTTTAAAGCCTTAAAAAATTAAAATTGGATGACTGGATAGGGAGATACGCTTAAACAAAAAATCTATCAATTTGGTGGCCATTTTCAAAGATGGCGGCCTAACGACCCTGAGTTCTCCCACGTAACTAAACTTTTTTTATACTCCTATGGGTGCTTAACAATGCCCCGGAGTCATACTGAGCGCACATACTGCCGTGCATAAGCTATGATGCCGTTAACCAACATTTGGACAATTTTGATTTTTTGGTGCCGTCTTAATCACAACATTATTCTACATTAATTTTTATAAGCAAATTTTCTTTAGCTTTTGTGGTTTTTAAGAAACAAATAACTTACAGTTTACAGGAAAGTTTTATAGGTAGTTAACGGCATTCTAGCTTAAGGACGGCAGCATATTAGGTCACACGTGACAGGAGCCAGCGCCTAGACTTACTAGAAGAATGGCAAAAAATTGATAAAATTTCGAGAAGAGGATCAGCTAGGATTTATATGAATATCGCTCTGAAGTCAGGAAAGAGTCCATATTCAAAATGTGCAATTAGTTTTTGGAACCATTTTTATGTAACCTATACTTCGTTCAGGCACACTGTGAGAAAACTGCTATTACAAATATAAGCCTGCAACGTTCACATTAGGGATGGATACCTTATTGGTTTTGCCAAGTTCTTACGAGAACAACTGGCTAACCGAAGAAAAGTTAACATTAAAATTTAAATTCTGGGGCTATTAGTTTTAACTTTTTAGTGGAATTTTTATTTTGGACAATTTTATCTTCTGCTACCTGCTAGTCGTGCTACTGTGGTGGCGTTTAAGAAATTAATGAAAGACCGTTTATATGATAATTTTATATTTTTAAGACCGAATCGTTGATAAGGTTTGTTAATTTATTATGTTTTCTTTAATTGGATCCTTTCCTTTGATTTTACCGAATTTAGGAAATAATTAGTCAACCTTATTTAGGAATGTTTAAAGCCTATTATATTATTTTTATGTCAGGGCTAACATTAATTTTCGTCGAGTTAATAATTAAAATGTTTTTGCGCCAAAATGTTCTTTTTTTAATGACGAATTAAAAAGAAGGAAGCAGTAGTGCGATAAAAATTGTTTGCTGCAAAATCTTCGTAATATCCAGATAAAATTAACTACATGGGGTAAGAGATTCAATTCTAGGTAACTTATAAAAAAGTTGCTATACTAAGCCCAATCAGATGCTGTATCAAAAATGAAAATACCTACAGGGATTTTGAAAATTTTGAGCAAAAACTAATTTTTTTTATTTTATTTAAAAAGCAAATTTTACAAAATTCCGCAGTTTTATTAGCGACTACGGCCAATCGAATGACAACAGACACTTGGAATAAAACCTGATCTTAACCCTATGGTGACAGATTTACATATAAAAAGCAGCTGCTTTGCTTCAAAATTCGGCCTTTGTGTATTTAAAAACCGGATTTCTTAGTGTCGGTATATATTAAATGAAAGTTAGCGACTGTATTATTAAATTTGGCTTTGGTATGTCAATTTTCAGAGGTCAGCTGTTAGTTTTCTGTATGAATGTGTCAGAATAAAGTCGACTCTAAAATAAAGTCAGATTTTATTCCAATAAGTCCCCAATAATAATTTTTTTCTGGGCCTTCTAGTTTTTTTGGAATCATAGCCATATTTGTTATTTTTTATAACCGCTATAAAAATATTTATACGCTATTAAATACAGCATAAAAAGAATTTCTCAACAGTGTATAGCAAGTTTTTCTTAAGAAAAATGTAAATTAATTTAAAAAATAGATTTTTGATTAGTTGGCTGTGAAACAAGTGTCCTAATTGTATTTGTTGCTATACCAACATTCGTTATCTGTCAAAACTTTGCTAATTATTTGATCTATCTCTTAAAAACCTTTATTTTTCTAACTTTAATTTATACAATTTCTTAAAATATATTCTTTACTTATGATTATGATACTAAAGTCTACAATTGAAACACTAAGGACTTATTGCAATAAAGGCATGCTGTAATAATGCCAGGCAAAATTCTGACAGCTTCACATTACATTGTAGTAGACGAGCTCTTTGACGGTGGTACTGTCTTTTGTCTTAGTGAAAACCACCCTGCTTTGTAGCCACTCATAGCTTTCTGTGGATTGGGTCAAACCTGAGGCTATAGCGCTATGCAGAAAATAACGAAAACTGTGCTTTAAGCGCTCTAGACAAAGATACAAGACACCAGCGTAAGCCAGAGATACGTCGACTTAGAAAACCGTTACAAATCAAAATTGCACTGGGTGTTATTTAAAAATTGTAAATAGTTTGTCAAATTTATTCCCATGAAACATGAATTATTTTGATGTTAGTGGCTCAAAGGACGGATTGGCCGAACAAAACTTTTATTAAAATACAGCGATCCACAAAACCACACCTAAAAACAAGTGACTGGTCTTAAATAAATTTTACTTATTCTTAACCCAGTCTCCAATATTGCATATTAATTAATGCTCTTTGATATGAATAACAATATTTAATAAAAATAGTTAAAAACTTATAAATGTATATTCAAATCCCGCTTTTCTACAGTAGGATCAGCTGTGATCATTCAATATAAGGCCTTTGTTTACTATATGGACCGAAATAAATACTGCTATATTTAAACTCGACCTTGGTATGTCAATTTTGCAAGATCAACTGTCAGTTTTCAATGTGAAACTCTCAGACTACTGCCTGGCACTATTACAGCCTGGCTTGTTTGCAATAAGTCCCTATTATCTATGATTGGTTAAAGGAAAAAAGAATAAAAAATTAAAAACCGATGACAAAGGGTTGATTTAAATTAAAGTATCTAAATGTTCATATTTTGAATAACTTTATCCTATTTGAAAACCAACCCATATAAGGCAACTAGAGTTCAAATCCAATATAGGTAAGTACCAATCGAACTAAAGTAGGAACATATATTAAAGTTAAACTTTTTTACTTAGTTTCATGTTACTTGGCAGGAGTGAAAACTCAGTATAAATTTAAAATACTTCAATCAAATCAGCCTCCTTTTTCCCGTACGTATAAAGAAAACTAGCGGGTATGCGGAAAAGTAGATACGCCAACCCTAAAGGCTCAAAGAATTGAGAGTGCTCAGCTGTAATGCGCCGTTAGAAAAGGAGTGCTAGAAGTTTTAATCCTCAAGGTGGTAGGAAAAAGTAATTAAATTCTAATAAAGTTGTGATATTACCATTTAATCTATTAATAGTGACTAAACAAAAATTTATATGCATATTAGGGATACTCCCCGCTTAGACCATCGGCATCGGCGTAAAGCGAAAGGGTCAGAATTAAGTCATTAATGACTTAATAAGGGTGGAGCCCTACGAAAATTAATTCTAATCAGAATAAATTACATACCACCTAATAAAAATAACAGAAGAGCACTCTGAAGAACAGGTAGTGCGGCTTTAGAACACCACATATCACGGATCACAAATTTGTTTGGTGATGGGTGCACATTGGGTGGCGGAACAAATATCGAATACCAAAGATCGAAAGACAAAAGATCGAAAAGACAAAAGATCGAAACCACAAAAGATCGAAAAACAAAAGATCGAAACTACAAAAGATCGA
The DNA here is from genome assembly GCA_963576565.1 of Aspidapion aeneum. Classification (NCBI taxonomy): domain Eukaryota; kingdom Metazoa; phylum Arthropoda; class Insecta; order Coleoptera; family Brentidae; genus Aspidapion; species Aspidapion aeneum. Next base: position 14,207,498 of record OY755042.1, read on the forward strand.
AAAAAAAAGATCGAAAATGGAAAAGATCGAAAAACCAAAAAATCGAAAGACAAAAGAGTAGTAGCGCGTTTTAAAATATCGCTATTACATAGTTTAAAAAAAAGCTTTCCTGATTTCTTTTCCGGAATCCTAGAGAGTATATAACTAAACCGAACCGAACCGAACCTCTTTCTAACATATGTTTTAAAAAAAAAACTTTCCTGACATGTTTCCCGGGATCCTACAGGGTGTAAAACCAAAGCGAACCGATAAAAACCTGTTAGCTTTTGAAACTTAGTTTGTTATGCTGGACTTGCAAATTTAAGATTCGCATTAAAGAATTTTCAGAATTTTATTATTTATACTGGCTTGACGATGAGGCTAAATTATGGTACAACTACTAGAGAGACAAAAAAATTAATAAAGAGGAGTTAAAAAGTTTGAAAGTCGCAGATATTCTAAAACAAGCGGAATTTTCTTCCCACCAGTAAAATTTTTTTAAATTAAATTTTCTCTTTACCAATAAAAGAGAAAATAAAAATCAAAAGTATCGGTTGTCCCAAACCAAATTTAATAATTACGAATGTAACTAAATGCAAAAGTCGTGAATATAAGCGAACTTTTAAATTATAAATTTATGAAAAAACTGACTGGCTGTGCGTGTGTGATTTCAACAATAGCCTCTACTGTTGCCCCTGTTTATTGTTTGATAGCGATGAGGCATCAGAATGGACAAGAACTGCAGTTAAGGACTTACATTACTTACATTTATCTCCTAAATTTGGATTTAATTCCAAACTTCTATGAATTGGTTATTAAATAATTTATTTCAAATAAATGGACCCATGATGGATCTGATACCATCCTAGCTAGCCTATTAGCACAATTCAAATGAAGCAATGATATATCCGTTTTTTGTAAATATCTTAGAAACTAAAGATCTTACGAAGTTTTTAGTTATAACACTAATTATTAAGAAAAACGTAGTCTACTATATTCCGAAAATCGCATATTGATACGATGCATCATTAAAAAGTTAGCATTTAAAAAAATACTCTGCCAATATATGGGCCCCTAAGCTCACACTAGGTACTATAGTTATAGTGTACCTGTGAGCTAATTTAACTAAAAACTGTAATATATGGTATTCAACTCCAGACTAAATTACCTCTCGTTTGATACCACACAAGCCATGTTTAGACTTAAACTCTAATTTTTGAAACTTCCCCCCCCCTTAAAAAAAAACTAAAACTAAAATGTATTTTGTTCAACTCCAGACTCAATTACCTTTCGTTTGATATCACACATGCCATATTTTCACGTAAACTCTAATTTTTGAAATCTACCCCCACCCTTTTCTTAACTAAAATTTATTTTGTTTAACTCCACACTCAATAACCTTTCGTTTATTATCACACACGCCATATTTTCACAAAAATTCTAATTTTTGAAATCTACCCCCACCCTTTTACTTAGCTTGTGTGTGGTGGATTTTGTTCATTTTTAAATAAGACTATCTCGACCCAAGACCCAGGCTAGGTACCAAATTTCATTGAAATCGGGCAAGCGGTTTTTGAGTTATGCGCGTTGGTCGTTACAGACAGACATACAGACATACAGACAGACATACAGACAGACAGACAGACAGACACCACTACAAAAAAGTTTCAAAATCATCTGAAATGCAAAGATATATAAAAAAATTTGAAATCGGAGCAACTTTTTTTTTCACGAAAAAATCAGGATCACCATAGCTCACACTACTATAGTATAGTATATGTGTGAGCTAAAATTTATTGTCAAAAAACTGTCATCAGCATGGATTTTAACCACAATCTACTCAGCTCGTAAGAGTGTCACACTATTTTACCTGAAAATTTGATGAAAATCGGTTTAACGGTTTATGAGCTATCAGAAAAAAATAATATAAATATATTTTGAGTTGCTAACCGGGATATTCAGCGGGGTCGAATTAGGGGAAATAGTTAGTTGCAAAAATTAATATGAAGTGCTTCTAGACCTAGCCTTTTCAGATTCTTTGCTTTGACTTAAAACACTGAGAGCAGCGGCCCGTAGTTGTGGTTCGTAACCAGGATTAAAAGTTTTAGCACCTTAAAAGAGGGATTAAAATTACACTTTTAATCTATAAAGTGCATAAAATGGTTTCTAGGTTTTGGAGTGTAGCAGTTTTTCCCTTTGCTGATGGCACCCAAAAAGTTGAGCCTTGGAGAGAGAGTGAGGAAGAGTGAAAGAAAAATAAAGAAAAAACTAGGACCAATTAACCACATCAGAAAAGACTGTTAGCTTGCCATGCGAATTAATAACACCAATTGTTTAATTGGATTTTAATCGCGAAAAATTGTCTAATGTCATTAAAATGTTTATAACTTAATAACCTCTTAATTGTTAAAATAACCGACAAAGAAGATTAACACACAACATAAAACTCAAACTTCTTCGTCGAACCAAAAGTGATTTTAACACTTTCTTTCATCCGTTAAAATGAGTCGCCGGGGTCAATATCAGTGGCGGCTGATGACGTTATAAATTGGGGGGCAGAAATTTATATTGCATGGAAAAGGAGATAAAAAAACTTACCTAAACAATGTTATTTTAGAATTTTACAAACAAGCAGCTACTTGGCGTAGTTTTTAGTTTATTTGTTTATAGATAAAGTATATTCGCCCTTCTTTTACATGCGCAAAGTGCTTTGATTAGCACCAGTTTCAGACTCATCATGGCCCCGTGGGCAACCTCAAAAATCCCACAGAATTTTAAACAGTCTATTAACCTACTAGGTATATGTCTATTTCTTGCCACATTTTCATTGGAAGAGCGAAAAAATATCGAAACACAAAATATCGAAAAACAAACAAAATATCGAAACTACAAAATATCGAAAACAAAAAATATCGAAACAAAATATCGAAAATAGAAAATATCGAAAACACAAAATATCGTATAACAAAATATCGAAAATACAATATATCAAAACAACAAAATATCGAAAATCAAAAACAGAAAATTTTGAAACATTCACCTAACCTGACCCTGACCTAATCTAACTCAACCTAATCTAACTCAACCTAATCTGACGTAACCACATGAAAATAGATAGTTTAAAAACCTAACCCAACGGAACCTAATCAAATCTAACCGAACCGAACCAAACCGCATCAAACCGAACCAAAGCAAACAAAACCAACAATTTTTTTCAAAAAAAACTTCCTGACTTCTTTCCCGAGATCCTAGCAGGTGTGAATTCGAACCGAACCGAACCTATCCAAACCTAAACATACATAACCATACCCAACCAAACCTAATTAGCAGTATTGTAATTTAGTTTGGTTAGGTTCGGTTCAGTTCGGTTCGGATTCATACCCTCTAGGATCCCGGAAAAGAAGTCAGGAAAGTATTTTTTTTGAAAAAAATTGTTGGTTCAGTTTGCTTTGGTTCGGTTCAGTTCGGTTCGGTTCGGTTCGGTTCGGTTCGGTTCTGCTAGATTTGATTAGGTTCCTATTTTGATATCTGTTAATTTGGATATTTTGTATGTTCGATGTGGTTATTTAAATAAATAGCACTGTGTCTTTAACTTTTCACTAAAGTGCTAGAGATCACACATTCCTTTTGCCACCCACGCAGGATCACTTCGTGGATTGTTCATAATAAGACAAATAAAGCAAAGAAAGCATTTTGTTTTTCACAACCGCACAACCAGTTTTCAGCATCGTATAATTTTTTATTACTTGCACTAAAATTTTGGTTAATTTTTAGGATTTTTAGGTCCGGACTATGTAACCCTTAAGATTTTATTTGTAATCGAAGTTCATATGTCAATCTATTCAAATTTGCACAGTTAATTATGTAATCGACGGTATTTATTTCAGTTTTATAAACAAACGATAACAAAAACACTGACACGCGATCGGCAATGCTTTTTACTACTGACATAGCCCAAATCAAAACAAACTCATACGTCTTCACTAAGGATAGAACCGGCATCGTGAAGAAAGGCAACGGACGTTTCCGCACGATGATGTTGGCCGAATTCAACTAAAACACACATTCCTCCCGCCCTCGCTCGAGAACATCCACCCATACCACGCTGAAAAACGGGTGAAATTGAAACCTTGCCCCGCGCGGCTCTGCCGGCTTGTAATTATTTACGCTTAAAAAGTTCACCCAATTAATCGCTTGATGTTAACCACAGATAATAAAAAGAACTAGACAATCATGTCGTAAGGGAAGATTTAACTTTTTTTAAATAAATCAATTAAAAATACTGTTTGTTGTCTAGTCTTGGGAGGGCACTGCCCCGTTGCCCTCCCTGTAGCAGACGCCACTGGTCAATATCTGCGAAAATTTCGAGGACCCCATGATGAAATGATAAAAATAGTAGATGCCAATTCGTTATATAGGGTTGCCAAACCTAGATCTGTTCGAGTATAGACAGACACAAAAGGATCCCGCCCGGAGCCTACGGGCGGTGGCTTTCGGTCGGTTTTCTTTTAAATTTCAGTATCTTGTAGATTGAAGCCCTAGTTAAAAGTTGTCATTGTCCTATCCTCCTCCGACCGATGGTTTCTAAGATACAGGGGTTGAAAGCTTCAGTTTTTAGGTTTTGTGCATTTTTCTCAAACAACTATTTCCAGTAATTTTTACTTTTTCGGAAAAATTATATTATGGTTTCTTACATATCAAACGTTAGGTCACAAGTCTAGCTTAATATCCAAACTCGAAAATTGTACCTATTAACAGTTCGTTACATGCAGTGGCGTTCCGAACATAAAAAATATTTATTTAAAAAACGATGCTTTACAGAATTAATTATAAAAAAAACAAGCGGTGGATTTTGTTTTGTTTTTTTTATCTCTTAGAAAATTCCCAAGGAAACCAGAATATGTATATATGGTAAAAATCGGTTTGTAAAGTTTTTCCGAAAACGCTGTAAAACTCTAAGCTTTTTAGGATTTCATTGTTTTTTTTTAATAAATGCAAAATACTTATATATTTGCTTTCAAATTTTCAAATTGAACATGGAATAATAAAATAAAAATTGAATCCGAAATATAATAAAATTCCAATTAAATTTTTATTTTATCAGTCCAAGTTAAAATTGAAAGTTTCAAGGCAATAATTATTTAAAAAACTAATGGATAGATTTTTGAAATTTTTAGACGGTTATAAGGACATTCAAAAGGCCTTCAAAACAAGGAATCACTAGACCTAATTTCCCTATTCAAAATATAGGGGTAAGGGATCCCCTCAAAGGCGGTTCGTGCTACAAAAATTTCAAGATAGCCAAAAAGTGTCTCCCTCACAAGCAAAATCGACTTGTCCGAGCGTTTCTCCAAATTCGCACTCTAAATACCCAAAAAGGCCTCTGTTTCGATGTTCGTGAAACACCGCGTATAAGAAACAATAATATAATTTTTCGTGAAAAGTAAAAATGATTGGAAATATTTTTTTGTGAAAAATGCACAAAAGCTAAAAACTGAAACTGTGAACCCCTGTATCTTGGATACAACATACTGCAATTTAAAAGAAATCCGACCGAAATCCACTGCCCATAAACTGCGGGCGGGATCCTTTGTGCCGGTCAAAGAAAAACAAATATGTTGCGCAATGCTCTCAGTTCTATACTCCTAATTTCATTGACTTCTATACCCTTTTAGGGCGTTATACAACTCAATGCCTAATTTTAATAAAAATCATTATCAATGCCTACTCAAATGCACAGCGGGACTGTATATGACGTTAAACTTCATCGATTTGCATAAGTAGGTGACACGAAACGCCCTCATCATGTGTAAATGAATATCTAAAAATTACCAAATTAGCGGATATGGAAAAATCCAGTTTAGCAGATCATGTATGGTCAAATGATTACAGGACTCAATGGTCTGAAGCTAAAGTTTTGCATAAGGAGTCGCATTGGCGAAAACAAAAGTTTATTGAAGCTGCATTTATAATGCAGTTTTCACTTGACCAAGCACGGACATGCTGCTGCTTAAGGAAAACAAGCGTCTTAGGATTAAAATGGAGGTGGGCCGTCACACCTGACTGCACACCAAGTAGTATAAGAAGTAGCCTGTAGATCGGATTGTTTAGTTTTCACTTGAAAATGGCTACAGATACTTACTAACCGAAACGTCGTGTTTTATTTTTTTTAGTGTCAAAAAAATGTCACTGGAATTAATTAATGAATTTTGACCAAAGTCTAATCAGCTCATGAAAATTTACCCAGCGGTTCCGGAGTTATCATAAACTAGACAGACGTATAGATATACATTCACATGGATAAGATACGTCAAACTAAACCCAAATAGACCATTTTGAACGTAATTTTTTTTTTTCGGAAAACAATATCATTTCTAGTCATTGCACTAGCGCGGATTTAAGGGGAGCAGGTAACGTGGTAATTTCCCCCCTAGAAAAGAAATGCACTTTTTGTTAATAATTAAAGAGGAAACAGGAGAATAACCCCCCTACAAAAAAAATTATATTACAAATAATTTTTTTGTATGTTTTTAACTTGTGGAGCAAACCTATAATAATTAGAGAATTATTGAAATAAAGCCAGGCTATAATAGTGCCAGGCACAATTTTGACACGTGCTTATTGTAATATCAGCTGTGATCTTTCAACCCACGGCCTTTGTTTACTATATGAACCGGAATAAATAGTGCCTTCTTTTATTAATTGAAAATAAACGACAAAAGTTTTAAATTCGACTTAGGTATGTCAATTTTGAAGGATCAACTGTCAGTTTTCAATGTGAATGTGTCAAAATAGTGCCTGGCACAATTATAGCCTTGCTGTATTTCAATAATTCTCTATTAATACATAATGGTAAGTTTTGAAAGCCTCAATAAACAGCTTTCCTTCAGTTTCTTTTTCGCCAGGCTTCTTGATCAAATTCTATTTTGGCTTAAGAAACCTCATATTTTTAACTAAATTATGTCCAACTCAAAAAAGTACATGTGGTTCTGTATATTTCAACCAAGGTCCAGTGGCGGCTGCTACAGGGAGGGCAACGGGGCAGTGCCCTCCCAAAACTAGACAACAACCGGTATTTTTCTGTTCTCGCGCGGGGGCGGCTGAGTTTGTTTTGATTTGGGGTACGTCAGGATCAGTAGTTAAAAGTCTTTTTTTTTCAAAATGGTAATAAATACCGTCGCGTCGATTAGATAATTAACTGTGCAAATTTAAATACGTTGACACACACTGATATTACAAATGAAATCTTTAAGGCCACATAGACCGGAATTAAAAATCCTAAAAATTAACCAAACTAAAATTTTGTGAAAGTAATAAAAAAATATACGATGCTGAAAACTGGTTGTGCGGTTGTGAAAAACGAAATGCTTTTTTTTCCTTTATTTGTCTTATTATAAACATACCACGAAGTGATACTGCGTGGGCGGCGCGGCACTTTAGTGAAAAGTTAAAAAGACACAAAGTAAGTGCTACTTATTTAAATAACCAGATAGAATTTTCGATGCTAGGCAAGATTGATATTAGGTGCCAATGGAAGAGTGCCTATAGGCAAAACATTACTGAACATAATGAAAATGTGGCAAAAAATAGGCATATACTTAAAAGGTTAAAATATCGTTTAAAATTCTGTGGGATTTTTGAGGTTGCTCTACAGGGCTATGATTAGTCTGAAACTGGTGCTAATCCGAGCACTTTGCGCACGTAAAGAAGGGCGAATAGACTTTGTCTATAAAAAAATAAACTAGAAACTACACCAAGTAGCTGCTTGTTTGTAAAATGCTAAAATAAAATTGTTTAGGTAAGTTTTTTATCTCCTTTTCCATGCAATATAAATTTCTGCCCCCCCAATTGATAACTTCACTAGCCGCCACTGCCAAGGTCTACAGCGCTTATTATAAAAAATATAAAAAAATTGTTGCCTATAGGGTCTGTCTTAAACTGCCAGAAAATAATCTAAGGCGGCCAGCCCCTGCCTCTCTACTTACAATAATATTGCACAATATCTTTTTTGTGCAATATTATTGAATGAACCCTTCAATCCACATGATAAATATTTATTTTAAAATAATATTGACACCCTATAAACGTCAATATTTTTGTACCTCTACAAACTAAACAATATTCAATAAGAAAATACTGCGTAATAAAATTTTAACTTAATTTGAAACTTTTGCTCAACCATTGTGCTGTGCAGTCTTCAATACACCCTATAAACGTCAATATTTTTGTACCTCTACAAACTAAACAATATTCAATAAGAAAATACTGCGTAATAAAATTTTAACTTAATTTGAAACTTTTGCTCAACCATTGTGCTGTGCAGTCTTCAATACTAAGCCTAGACGGTCAATAATATTGGGCACTTCGTAATATTGGACAACATTGTTGACCGTCTACGGGCCCCATTAAACAAAACGAATGAATTTATCAAAGTATTTTTTTTTCTCATTTGATAACCGTGACTCTTTCGCCGACACTAAGGCCGCCATTTCGGAACGCCTAATTGCACGGGTCATCGGCCACCTTTGGAACCCCAGACCGGGTATTTTTTTTATCGGGTCCTTTTGTCCCTTAGAATGGCCTACCGACTGAAGGAGTGTGTAACAAAGTCCGCCTTCACGAGATATCCGACCTCATCCGGCCTGGTTACCGGCGTGAATGAAGGGGTAGGACAATATTACATTTTACACTCCCCAGGAATCCTATAAATGTCTGCCGCACCCGACCTCGGCAACCGACGGGGATCGAACCCGCCACTGTAGCAAGCGAGATTCCTTAACTCACTTGTGTTCAATGCGCGAACGCACTGAGCCACCACGAAAGTTATAAAAAAAAACATGGTAATTCAAATAATTGCAATAAAATGGGTTAAGTTAGAAATATTACACTAACTATATATTTGGTACCAAAAAAAAAAGTTCAAGCCTATTTGGAGTAACAAAAGGCAAAAACTGTTCTATAGCAGGCCCCCCAAATCTCAAACTGTATTTAGTTTAGATACACAGAATACACCTCCTGGTCACTATGCAAAATAGTTTTAATCAATATTTATTATTATATTTCCCCTCCCCAAATAAAGTTCCTAGTTTCGCCCCTGTATAGCGAAATCATATTTGTTTTTAACAAAATTTTTTTATATTTTTAAAGGTTTATTGTTTAAGCGTTAACTTTTTTCTGACAAAAATTGAATTGTAAACATTTTGATATTTAACCACTGACCATATTGAGTTATATTTTTTTTTCTTAATAAATTTTAGAAAATGAAAAAATGATATTTCTTGTCTAGGTAGTCTACTATAAGATTTCACCATTTTTTTCAAAAATATTTTGGGTCAGGAAGTGTTAATCAGTGTTGATGTTTTTGACGCGCATCATTACAAATCTGAAAAATATAAATTTTTCTACAAATTTACAAGAGTCTATGGCATAGACTGACATAACGGCTTCTCAAAAAAATATATATTTTATAAAAAAGGCCGTCTAATTCAACTATCTATCGAGTAGAGTAAAAACTGGCCGCCAACGTAATTGGAAAAGTTTAACTTGCCATGAAGATTACGAAAAATTATAACCCGTCCTTATAATAACCATTAGCTAGATATTTAGTGTGCTTTTTGTAATTGTACAAGAATTAATATTATAAAATGGTCGTTGAATTATAGATTGTGGTTAGTAAATTAATGTTTGTGTAAAACAAATCAATGCGATCGTTTTTGAAAATTAAATAAACATAATAAGTATTAATTAACAATAGATGTAAATGATAAAAATAAAATAGACCAACATTATATTAATCACTAATACCTACTGGAATATGAGTTTCTGAAAATTAATCACGATATAAATAATTTCGTATAAAATCACTTCTAAATATGCTCAATTCAAAAACAAAATGCGTCGAGGGGAGAAATAGAAGCTGCCTTTAAACTAAAAATGTAATTTTTTCTATTTTTTCAACTTTGTGAAACAAAGGAACGCACACTTATCACACCAACTTAATAAATACACATAATGGTAAGTTTTGAAGGCCTAAACAAACAGTTTTAATATAACGGGGAGAATTTAGTGACATAAGGATAAAAATAAATAAGAAAATAAAATAACTAACAGATTTTATCTCAGATTTAATCCAGCAATATTCCGCTTACTAGGCTGATGTTCTACCAACTGAGCCACTGTTACCATTTTTTACTTCGCTAATTCTTCGCCCAGCTCCTTAATCAAATCCATATTATATTTTGACTTAAGGAAACGTCAATTTTCTAATACAATAATTATACTCTACTTAAAATAATGTAGATTCCTATGCTAGACATTAAAGAAGGACATGAGCTATCGGCAACTAGGGATGTAGTTTTCGTTACTTATAATATAAAAAAAACTATTTTACTGCTATGCTATTGAGTATTCGATACCGATGGTTAGTTTTGTGCAAATTAGCTATTTAAAATACTTTTAGAATTTTACATATTTTAAAAATTTGCTTCGGAAAAAATGTGACGAAAAAAAAATTCCTACAATAAATTTTTCATAACAAAGAAAGAAAAAGAGCTTTCCCAAGTTACGTATTCAAAAAATTTCCTCGGAAAAACTCGACGACTAAAAAAACGTTAAATTTTCAAACAATCTGAGCCTTCTTTTAAAATTTTGTACTTAAGTAACGAGTACTCGAGTAACGGAACCCTTCAACTTTAGCAATGGCAACCGACACGCCGCGTCGGCGCCGTACGGAGGTCAGCTTGTCTAATTTAGACGATCGAAACCTCAATATCGAACTATTTTCTATCATAACCACTAAGTCTTAAAAAAGGGCCCAATTACCTTATTAGTAGACCCCAATGCAGAAAATCGATCAACTTACTCGTTTTCACTTGTCATAGGCCGTTTGATAGCCTGTATAATGATCCGCACTTATTCCGCGCAGAAAGGCGATTTTCAAAAGTGCTCCAAGTTGGTAAACCAGAGTTTATATGGTGATTTCTTCACGAATATTTTAAATATGGGTTAGTATCTTTATTTTTTAGTATTTTACCATTTGCAAAGTTTAAATTTGCTTATTAAAAAAATTAGATAATAGTTGTGTATTCCATTATTCTGCCGTGCATAAGCTATAATGCCGTTAACCAACATTTGGACAATTTTGATTTTTGGTGCCGTCTTAATCACAACATTATTCTACGTCAATTTTCATAAGCTTTTGTAGTTTTCAAGAAACAAATAACTTACAGTTATCAAGGAGCATCATTCGTTTATTATTTTCTGGGTTTTTTGATGAAAAATAGAAAAATTTTATAGGTAGTTAACGGCATTCTAGCTTAAGGACGGCAGTATTATAATATGTATTATATAATATATTGGACTGAAAAAGTCCATATTATTACGTGTCAATTGCGTTTGTGACTTTATTATTTCAATCATGTATCAAGGGTTGTAGTGCTACATTCAGCTGCCGCTTCTTGCCGCAGTATTAGCTATGATTTATTGTTTCAACGTTGGCGCATGGGATTGGCCGACGTAATTTATTTAACATGTGGCACAAGACACCGGTTTCACAGGATAAAAATCAATCCGTTTTGAACTATGTATGTGATAAAAGTAAATACCTATAAAGACTACGACAATGAATATCAGTCAGTGCATGGTAAAAAAATTGATATATAGTATAGCAAGATTAATAGATTTAGTTAAATTTTTATAAAAAAACCTATGTAATTACGTACACGCACTCTCAAAGTATCAAGTTTTCAAGTTTTTTGCTTAAGAGGAAAAAAACGATATTCAACATTATTTTTGGAGGCGACTTTACCATCTCCAGAATGCACAGTATATTAAAATCACATTTTTTAAACGCTAGTTGAACTTTCAGCATCAATTTATCAAAATTACAACCATAACATAATTTCAAACGTTCAGAACCGACAAGCTGACCACCGTGCGCCGTCGCGAAAAATAGGGATAGGGGAGTGGGCAATGTTGTCGGGTAGTTGGGAAACTGGATAGTCAGTTGGCAAATTTAGCATGCACACTGAAAATTTGGAAAGACTTAGATTGAAGCCCATTTTCTGTAATAAAATTAGTTTTTTCGGAATTGGGAACTAATGTGACTTATGTAAAGCTGTTGAAATGACAAGTTGCAGAATTATTAAATGACATCTAATGCAAATGGTCCACAGTACACTGGTTTATTTTTTAAGTGATCACTAACAGGCTGAATTCTCGTACATAGCTTTAATCGGCCGAGGCGCCTAACTTTTACCTCTGCGAAAATTCTTGAAAATGATCCTTAATAAAATCGCGGGTGCAAAAATCTTTTGTGCTTCGGACTGACTAAACCAAGCATATGATTTAGGTGACAATGTTGCCATTTACTTTAAAAACTGGTATTAACTGTCAAATTATCTGAAAATTATAAATACTGAGATGAAAAAAGTTCCATTAAAGAATGAGTAACCGGCATTTTTTTTCTGTAGCCTAAAAAATGTGTGTTGAAAGTTAATGACAATATTGTTTTACAAATCATATGCTTGATTTAGTCCGTCCAATGCACGAAGCATGTCTACGCCTGCGCAGTCTGTTAGGAATGACTTTCAAGTATGTTCGGAATTACTTTTAAGTATTTTTGCAGGGCAAAAGTAAGCGTCTCGGCCAAATAAAGCTATGTACAAAAATTAAGCCAGTTAGTAATCCCTTAAAAAATTGACCGGGTGACTATTTGCGTTCGATGACATTTAATATTTTTGCAACTAACCATTTCTAAAGCTTTACATAAGTCCCTTTTGTTAAATGTGAAGGCAACTTCACTAGGTACTCAAATCAATCTGCAACAAAAAATAATATATTTCTTGTTGCCCCATTACGATGTTTTTTATTACCCCACGATAGTCAAAACGAAAGGGTATAGTAAAAAGCATTTCCATTCTGAACCACGTGTTTATGACAAGCAAAATTTAAAACAATATACCTATAGAGTCTTATATTTGACAACAAACTTGAGTATCTATTAAAACTGAAAATAAAGTGTTTCATTCAGACAAAAAAAATATGATCAGAAATGGTTTGGTTGCAAAAAAGATGTTTAAAAAAGAGCACAAAAGAGCTAAAACTATTAATATTTTGGTAGAAATATTTCAAAGGTTTTTTTCAGATATATTTCAAATGACAAAATGCAAGAGTAGCAAAAAAATATTTTCCATTACCCCTGTTCCTTATTCCCCCATCTTCCCCTATGTCAAATAAATGGGTTCTGCTCAATACTGCAGTGACCTGTGCAGCCAGCGCCAGTCAAATGGCGCGGAATGTAATAAAAGCTCGCTAAAACCCAATTGCGCACGTTCTAAGTACGTCAAATATGTTATGTTAACCGTCCCTGAGTTTGTGGCGTTCCATGAAAGCCGTTTATGACATGTGACGTTCAAATGTCAACAGTGTCAAATTACGTTACTCGTCGGCCATTTTTGGTACAACCAAAAAGTATCTAATAAGTCTTTATAAAGCCGCACGCCAGTTGCAGTGGCCCGGCACAGATATAGACCTGTCACCTTTATGTTTTTTTTAACACAATAGAATTGTGCGTCGTTGTTTTTTTTAACAAATATCATTAGGTACACTAAGAAGAGCTAAAAACTAACTTACCTGAATTAATGCTACCCAAGCCAAATGGCGACCCACTTTGAAAAATTGGTCCAGGACCTACAAATGGGTTTACAAGACCCTGATGGGGCCAATTTTGATGTGCAGCTTGATATGCCGCTGCCAACGCTGAGAACGGTGTAGGCCTAATTGGTCCTTGACCAAACAAAGTTTCCTTTGAGTATTGTCTTGGTCGTTCTTTAATGTTATTATCTTCATCCTTGTGTGGACTATTACCACCCTTGGTTTCTGTATTTAGGTCTTCTACATCCACAATTGAATCTTCTTCTTCTTCCTCAGGATTTGAATCATAATCGTCTTCCGAAGAATGATGGGAAGGACTTCGAGGTGGTAAAGTTTCAGGACCATGAGAATCAGGAGACGATGATTTTTGCGGCCTAGTATCAGCTAAGAGAGAAGCTACACTAAAACTTATGTGTCCGTTTTTGCTAGTTAAGGGTTGATGAGCATTTTGTGGCGTATTGTCACTGTTATTATTTTGCATAGTTTCTCTATTTGTAAATTTTAATTTCTCCAAAATTTGGATAGTCATTATTTGAGCACTATCAGTCTCTGTCCTTAGCATAAGTTAGTGAAGGCAAGTAAGTATTGTTTAATCACTGCACCCCACTTCACATCTTAATGAAGTTAATTAAATTATTAATCACGATCAACACAACTAATTGGTTTTTAATCGATAACCTAGTGATCTATAATAACCTGACCAGAATACTTAAAGCAAACTGACCAAGTAACTAAACGGAGTTATTTCACGGAATTTGGCGTGGGGCGTCGCTTTCGTCAGAGGCGGAGCGAGTCTCCGCCTCCCGTTTAAAAATATTATTAGGGAGATCAGCCAATAAGCTTTACTGCTGTCCTTAACTACCTCGCAATAAAACAGTTCGAGAGTATTCGGATATATTCGACTTTCATAATATGTTGCGCTTTATTTGTTCTCATGGCTGTAATTATACACCTTTATTGAGCTGACAGCATTCTGCAGCGTCTCAATTGTAGGTAATACTTAGTAATGGGATTTTTATCATAATACCCAAGTATAAATCGAAAACAATTTGTATTTTTTTATAAAAGGAGAAGTAAAACATGGTTGATTAAAAGCTATTTTTAATTAATGATATTCACACCACAAAATTTAAATGTAACGCAAGCGCGGATCTGAGTCAAAATCTATGGGGTGAAGGGAGGGAGCAGATAATAGTCGACTTAATAAATTTCCCATTTGCCCCTTAATTATTAACAAAGGTGCCTATTTTTTTTCTGGTAATTACCACGTTACCCCTATCAAATCCGCGCTTGAGTTAAAGGCTAATTTTAGCAATATAAACTATAAGCAATACTTAGCGAAAAAAAATATACTTATCTAGTACCTAATACACTTATTAATAATTGCAAAAATTTAAAATTTTCAACCATGTCTGGAATACCTAGCCTTCAAAATTCTAAAACTCTTATTTATTATGAATATATTCGCTTCATCACCTATATATAAGGAGACTACCTTGGGCGCACCCGGGAACCAAACCGAACCGACCCCCCCCCAAACCTAAGATTCTTTTTAGATGTTTTTCACACATTTCATAAATAAAACGATACAAAGGCCTCGCCCACTCCAATGCGTATTCCATTGTGCGCCACTGACACTACAGTTTCCAGAGAGCTCAGAAAAAAGATTCAATTATTCTTACATCAAGAAGACGCAACGGCGGAAGATAAGATGTACAATTCAAAAGTACATGAAAAGAATAGCCAATCTCCTACTTACGAGGATGGGATAAAAAGTTTCCGGCCTAGCCCATAGCAGGCCCGATTTGTTTTTGTATTTCAACGTGTTTCTGTAACCTTGCTTGTGATCAGTATACGCTCGAAGTTTAAAGTGAGTGCATCAAGTAGTTTGTGTCCTGCTTATTTTGAAAATTTATACAGTGTCAATTTTAAAAGATTGAAAAAAACGCCGTGATAAAATATCAAAGGGTTATCGCCGACGAACATAAAAGCTGAACTAGATGCTACACTAGGGAAATCCCTTCCTATACCACAGTTAAAACCTGGGTATAGCACTTTAAAAACAAAAACGGCAACTTCTGAAGAAATGGTGCAAACCATTCATAAACTAATTATAGAAGATCGCAGATTAAGACTGTAAGACGTAGCTGAGGCTGTGGGCATATCAAAACAGCGAGTTCACCATATTTTGTGTGAAGTTTCAAGTATGAGAAAGCTATCCGCCCGATGGGTGCCGCGTTTGCTCACGCCAGATCAAAAGCTCGTGCGTTTTAGAGGAGAAATTGGCACTGTCTAGAAGTGATTCAGGGGACCTTTTGCGTAGATTTATTACGGTTGATGAAACATAGGTTCATCATTATACCCCTGAAACTAAGCACCAGTCCAAACGATGGACAGCAAAGGACTAACCAGTTCCAAAGAAGGCAAAGGCAGTACCGTCTGCTGCAAAGGGCTTAGCAACGGTCTTTTGTGACGCTAAAGGGATACTCCTCACAGATTATCTCGAAAAAAGAAGAACAATAAATTAAGAAGACTACAGCGACTTACTGGATCAGCTCAAGCAGAATATAAGCGAAAAACGCCCTGGTTTGGCAAAAAAGAAAATCTTGTTTCATCAGGACAATGCACCTTGCCACAAGTTTACTCTTATAATGGCTAAAATCCATCAGCTAGGCGTTGAACTGTTAAATCGTCCACCTTATTCGCCAGACCTAGCCCCGTCAGACTTTCATTTGTTTCCAAACCTAAAAAAAATTCTTGCTGGAAAAAAAATTTCCTCAGATTTAGAAGTCATTGCAGCTACAAACGCTTATTTTGACGAGTTGGATAAATCAGACTTCAGTGATGGCATCAAATCAGTTGAACATCGTTGGGCCAAATCATGGCCAAAGATATTACCTTACAAGCGGACTATGTAGAAAAATAAATTATTATTTAGTCACTATGGTGTTGCGTTCTATGTTAGGCCGGAAACTTTTTATCTCATCCTCGTACATCTAGGCAACAATTTTGCTGGGCGCCTTCTCATTGGGTGCAGGCGTTCTTTTTCTGCCTTACACACTTAGATAGTAGGTATACCATGTCTCAAGCACTCGTGTTTTTTGGATTAAAAAATTTAGTTGGAACACTAGAGGCTCGTGGCTTCCCAAAATATAGAAGAACTATTTATGCAAACTAAATTTTGTTTAACAATCTAGTTTATATACAATAACTAGATGCCCACACGGGCCTTTAGAGAGGCGAATTTTCGATAGGTTATAGTAATTAGTGCACAATATTTAAATAAATTGATTTATGACGGATCTGATATCTTCCTAGCCCATTAGCACACTCCACGCTATATCAGCCTTGAAAACAGATTTTTTTGTGAATATCTCAGAAATAAAAGCTTCTACAAAGTTTTTGATTATAACGCAAATTATTGAGAAAAAAAATTGATGCGATGTCCCGTTAAAAAGTTAGCATATTTGCAATTTTTAAACTGTCAAGAAACTGTCATTAGCATTAATGGATCTTGACCAAAATCTAGTTAGCTCGTTACAGTGTCAAACACTATTTTTCATAAAAATCAGTTCAGCGGTTTAGGAGCTATCGTGTTACGGACAGACACACACACACACACACACAAACAGATAAACATCACGATGCTATTGATAAGATGGCCATTACGCCCGGGCTAGAAATGTAAAAATATGTAAATTCATACCTATTTCAAATAATTGGCGGTTCTAGGGGGAGGAGGGTAAAGGGGGTAATTATTCCCCCCCATTACCCGAGAAAATATGTAAAGTTATACTTATGAGCGGCTAGCTACTAAGGGTAAGTTAAAGGCTGAAAAAATTTTTATGTTTGTTGACTTGCTTTATCAAAAAAGCACTTAAGGAAGAAATCACCTGTGGAAAAAAGTGTACATGGAAAAAAGCGCACAGAGCACACCCCCAAAATAATAAATTAAAAAAAAACTTGATTATAAAGTATTGCAATATTACGCGGTGAAGTTGCGAAAATGGTACATTTTGAAAGCCATCAATTAAATTTACTTAGAGTTTCTTTATAAAGCGTTACGTTGACATCATAAAAAAAATCCTATTATTTTTACTGGTTTCCTTTTTTCGACGAAAATTTTTTTTTGAGATAACGCCGAAAATGTGTTATTTGGCTGTATTTTGACTTATCCTACCAATTATTTTTTTTTTAATTTTTTTTATTTATTGCATTAAGGGATTATACATAGGTATCCCTATTACCAAGGTTGATTCTTAGCAGTAACATATAGTTGATGTTGTATTAAAGTGGCACCGCGTAAGAAGCCTTAAAAATTAAGTGTTTCACTTTGTACATGCAGTGTGCCGCTAGGGGTTTAATGTTCGAAGGATAAAACACTAAGACCTTTTAAAGGAGAGATCAAATAGGTACTTACCTAATAAATAAAGATCCGAAACATAAAAAAGGATCCAAAATTATATTAAAATGTGCGCAAATATTGATTTAGTTGCAAAAACGGTAATTTGTTTTGTAAAAAGCTCCGTCATAATTTGTTTGCATAAACAGTCAAAACAACAACGAATAGAAAACGTCAAAGCCGGCTTCGTAACAACCAGATAAGAGTATATGTTCCTTTCTAATGAAATCGTTTAGAAAGCAAGTAAGCTAATGACTAATTAGTGCAGTGCCTCATTTTGGGAATCAATATCAATAAAAATATTAAAGGAAGTGCGTGCCACTGTATGTACCCCTCTATAACCCGCCCATCAAGGTATTGATGACGCGGTGTCATTTGAATACAATATCAAGTATAGGTATATTCTAAAGTACGAAGCCCAGGATTTAGAAGTATTATAGCCCATCGCATCGACTTTTTTTTTCGTTACTTAGCCTTAAGTGTTCCTTATTACGTCATATTATGATTATATTAAGAAACGGAAAACTTCTAAAGGTATTATTCAACAGAATCGCCAGGATACCAAATTACCAAATCTAGTTTTATAATAGGATACAGGACGTTTCTTAGTTGCTTTTAGAACCTGGCATAATAGCTTTAGGCTCTAAAAGGTTCTATACTGGTGGAACCGCTAGAGGGCGAAGCTGGAGTTTATTTCTTATGGTTTTATAGTGAGTTTAATACATAGGTTGCCACCACCAATTGGGGAATCCCATTTAGGAGGTCTAAGGGGTATATAAGGGTAATGGGAACGTTCTAGCGACCAAACATTGAAACTAATGGCTTTAAGGAAAGGCGCTGGCAACCTTTTAGCTTCTGCTATAAATAAAGAAATGTTACTTGGGAGATCACTTGTTTATTTTATTTGCCGCTGTTAATATTACCTACGCCCTTAGGGTAAGAAAAGTTTTAAATATTTTTATAATTTTTATAGTTTTTATAAATCTCAATAAAAAAAATTCAAATATTGTCAAAATTCTATAAAAATTTAAAATATTTTCAAAAATCTAAAAATTTTTCAAAATTGGATATACACTGTAGCATTGTAAATTAAATTGCAATTGCATAGTCGTGAACCTACTGATTTTATTGAAACTCGGTCAGTTCTTGATAGAATAGGTAGTTTATTATTTTATTTTTACCTTCCTAGCCCGCGCAGCAATGGCTAGAGAAAATATTGTTTTCGACGAAATTTTTTTTTGAGATAACGCCGAAAATGTGTTATTTGGGTGTATTTTGACCTATCATAACAATATCGTCATGACGTCTGTCTGTGTGTGTGTATTTTTTTTCTGTCCGTAACACGATAGGTCCTAATCTGCTGAACCGATTTTTATAAAATTTTCAGGAAAAATAATGTTCGATACTCTAACGAGCTGATTAGATTTTGGTCAAAATCCATTAAGGCTATTGACAGTTTTTTGACAATTAAAAATTAACGGAGCATCGCATCAATATGCGGTTTTCGGAAAATACTAGACCATATTTTGATCAATAAACTTTGTAGGAGCTTACGTTTCCGAGATATTTACAAAAAACTGTTTTGAAGGCTGATTATCAAAGCTTCCCTTGAAGTGTGCTAATAGGCTAGCTAGGAAGGTATCAGATCCGTCATGGATCCATTTATTTATCTATATGTGTGTATATAAAAAATGGGAGTAGGAAAATCCTGCATTATGAAAGTCGCGAGCCGCCACTGATATTTTTGTTCCTGTATCGTAAAAAATTAGTTTGAAAGTAATTGAAAATATTGTCCCTAAAATAGCATTCTTGGTTATTTTTGTTTTGTAGAACAATAGAACGCAAAATATCCAAAATAAAAGCGAACCAAAATTTTGAGTTCATAGGGGTACCACAGTGAAGTAAATTGGGACCATTACTTTTTATTTTATATATAAATAACCTACCAACAATTTTAAAGAATTGTATGATACAAATGTTTGCAGATGATACATTTCTTTATTTAAAAGAAACTTCATTAGAAAACCTAACTATTGAGATAAATTAAGAATTAAAAAATGTAGTTCATTGGCTAAACGCAAACAAATTAAAATTAAATGTAAGCAAAACAAAATGTATGGTTTTAAATTCAAAAAATAACTTAACAAATTTTGCAATCACTATAAATAATGAGACATTAGAAATTACAAATTCATTAAAATATCCTGTATAATTATAGATTCAAAATTAAAGTTCTATAAAAACTACGAATATATTATATCAAACATTTCTTTAAAAATTAATTATATAGGAAGGATTAGTTATTATTTATCATTTTTTTCTAAAAATGTGTTTACAATACAACAATATTACCACATTTTTCCTACTGCTCAGCTATATTATACACAGCGAATAAAAATATTATAAATAAACTTCAAATTTTACAAAATAGAGCAATTAGGATAATTCTAAAAGCAGATAAATACACCAAATTACACTAATATTAATGTTATAAATAAAACTATAATGTTTGTATATTTATTTACAAAATTCAAAACAGTCTACTACCAGCACAACTAAAAGATTTTGCCCTCCAAAATTTAGATTTCCATTCACATTATACAAGATACAAAGACGATTTTCATTTTGTCAGAATTCAATAAATTTTAAAAAATCAATAAAATTAAAAGAAATTAAACAAATTTAAAAAAAGTTTTAAAAAATATTTATTTTCAATGCAGTTTGTTTAATTATAGAATTATTCATTTGGATGTAAGTAGAATAAATTATTGTTTTACAGTTGAAAATATTACTTAGCCTATAAATATTTCTATAGCTAACAATTAGATTTTATTTTTTGTTTGAAATTCGTAGACAATAATTGAGTAGAAATAAAATTTCGGACTTCCATTGTCTTTATTTATTTAAATACGACGTTTCGGTTAGTAAGCATCTCTAACCGTCTTCAAGTGTAAACTGAAGTGTGAGTAGATTTTAGATTAATTTACTTTATTACTGTTAAAATTGAAGCATATTCTTGCTAAATAAAATTTTAAAGTTAGAGTTAAGAAATATACGTCAAACAATTATAAAAGACGAAAGTTAAATAAGAATAATATGAGTGGCTCGCTGCTCTGTGACAAAAACTAAAGGAAACGTTCAGAAAAGTAATTATTATTAACAAGAAACCAACACTTTTAATTATTAAATTAAAACAGATTTGTCTATGTATATTCTCCAGGAAAATTAATTTTAATATTCCAAATTAACTCTTTAATTTTGTATCCCGGAAATATTTTTAATAATTACAACTCCATGAATTTAGCAATACATTTATGAATTTATTAACATTGCTTAAAAAATCCGACTTTTGTAATCTCAAATACCGACTATAATAGTAGCAGTAGTAGAAGTATTTTTCGTCTAGCGACTAGGTTAGGTTAGGTTTGATTATGAGTGGTGCGACTGTCGCCCCTCCACTGCGACTCAGGTGGTCTATTGTGGCTCATCCCAACTTAAATATCACCAATACCTATCTCCTTTATGAAGCAGATCAGTTTGTTTGGTGATATTTCCTCAAGATCTTGAGGCTCTATCTGTCCAGGTCCGAATATTTTCGCCCTAGTTCTTTGTCTTGTTACGCAGTGGCAGATTAGATGAAGTGGCGTTTCTTCCTCAACACCACAGAACCCACACGCTGGTGTGTTGCTTACTCCCAGTCTGTTCATGTGTTTGTTGAGTCGGCATTGGCCTGTGTATAGCCCTGTGATTATTCTTAGGCTATTCCTGTTTAATTCCAGGAGTTGGTTCGTTCTGTGTTTGTCTGGCTTGCTTAGAAAGGTTTTGGAGTGTTGTTGTCTCGGGGTTGCCCGCCAGTTTTGAGTCCCCTTTCTAACAACCCACTCTCCTATTTCTTTTGTGACTGTGGCCTTAGGTAAGCCGAAGTAAGGCTCCGGTCCAACCAGCGCGGATTCTGCTCCCGCTCTGGCTAGTGCGTCTGCTTTTTCATTTCCCTCAACTCCCGTGTGGCTTGGCACCCAGACAAGATTGATCTTGTTGGTTCTGCTGGCCTGTCTTAGGGTTTCAAGGCAACTCCAGACTAGTCTGGATTGAATTTTGTGTGAGCTTAATGCTTTTAGAGCTGATAAGCTATCTGAGATGATTTTGATGCTTTTGTTTGAGAGGTCCCTGCGGGTAATCTCTCTACAGCATACTTCTATTGCATGTAGTTCTACTTGGAATATGGTTGCTAAGTTTCCGAGTCCCACAGATATTTCAGTCCGTGGTCCCGTCACACCCGCACCCACCCCATTTTTTGTTTTCGATCCGACTGTATACCATACGTGGTCGGCGTTTAGCAGTTGAGCAGGTCTCTCCCGCCATTCCTCCCTCGTTGGTATAAGAACCTTAAAAGGTACATCGAAGCTGTATTTGGGTAACATGTAGTCTGTTGGCATGCTAAGTATTCGGTTATTCCTGAATACCTCAGCCAGGCCCGCAAAGTTACCCTTAGCTTGTCCAGGTTGCTCTTGGTTTAGGCTCTTGAAACTAGCGACTAGGCACACCATATACGAAACTGATGCACGTTTTCCTTAGAATGCAAGTTTCTTTCTCTAAGAGGACTTAATTTTACTCCTCTTTGCCGAGAGCATGGGATCTTTATACTGCGTACCAAGTATACATAGTGGACCCACGCTTTTACACCTTTTCTGAAAGGAGGTCCTGCTACATGTTAGACTTGCATCTATCTAACATCGCTATCGTCCCAGCAGAACTTGGTTATACACGATAAACTTCTTTCCTTTTCAGCGCAACAGTCGTGGTCGGCTCCTGGGTTATTAATCCTGGCTCTTCGGTTGTTGGCTCCTGGAGTACACCTGCTTATATTCTCGATTGTACAAGGTCCACTTATGTTTTTGTGTGCATTTGTATCGTACACAATTTCGATGTCGCCTGTTAAACGCTGAAAAGGAAGTGCGCGGCAGGGCTGCGTGACTTTTTTTTTACTATAATAGTAACTAAAAACAACTGGTCATATCTACACGTTAAGGCTTTTTTCTCCTCTATACTAATTTTTTTTCAAAGGTGCAAAATCTGTTTAAGTTTTGCATTTTATGGGTAGTTGCACGCGTTTAGTGAAACGTTTCGTATTGCCATGCCTTTCAAATTCTGCAGCGTCTTTTTTGCACATGCAACATATTAATTAGCGGCTAATTTATTACATGTGTCCCAAAACTCATAATATTCCTGTCTTGCAAAAGAATATCTTAATGCTAGCGATTTATAAGTATATCGATCAAAATCAGGGTAAAAACTGTTTGGTTTTCACTTTCTCCAACGTCGATCACGAGGATACGAGTGATACCCGTCTGGAACACGTCCTGATAGTCAGGAACAAATGTTGCATGCCAATCCACGACCGGACTGGTATCGACCTTTTGGGCCATCCTCAGGTGAATGTAGGCGATAGCTCCGTGTAGAGCATAAGTTGTGTGGAACCACCAGAAACAACTACTCCGAGGGAAAATACCCCTACCGGCATTGAATTATACTAATGGTTTGAGGCTTTCGTTGGGAACTTGTTAAAACTGTTTGGTTTTTACTTTCTCCAACGTCGATCACGAGGATACGAGTGATCCCCGTCTGGAACACAACCAAACAGTTTTAACAAGTTCCCAACGAAAGGCTCAAACCATCAGTATAATTCAATGCCGGTAGGGGTATTTTCCCTCGGAGTAGTTGTTTCTGGTGGTTTCACACAAAATCAGGATATTTGTGGGTAAACCAAAAATTAAATAAAAATCCGAAACAAGTTTTGTAAAAATTAGGTGCTTACATAAGCAAACCAGCTGCATCTATTCTAAATTAAGTTCTGTAAATAAGTGTGTCACAAAAGAAAATTACTACTACTATGTCGGTTTAGAACGTTTTTCTACATTGTCCGACGCCTATTCTCCACCTTCTTCGATCCTGACAATCATCTTCCGTCAGGTTTGTTTGACTCATTGATCTTTGGATTGGCTATTGCCATTCCAGTTTAGGACGGCCTCTTTTTCTGCGCCCTATTGGTGGCCATTTTAGGACCTGCTTTGGTAATCTTTCGTCGTTCATCCGATATACATGGCCGTACCATATCAGTTGTCTTTTAGTGATGTCATCCGTTATGCTTCCTTCGATTCCCATTCTTTCTTTTATGATCTAATTTTTTTATATGATCTGTTCTAAATATTCTCATTGATCTTCTTATTGCATCCATTTCGACACTTTCCATTTTTGCTTTGTATTTTTCTGTTACGCGATAAATCTCTATTCCATAGAACAGCGAGCTCTTCACCATTTTTTCATATATGTTAAATTTTACATTCTTTTTTATCTCTCTGCTCTATAAAATACTGTTAAGACAACTAATCACCTTTTTTGCTTTTACTATTCTTTTTTCCAGTTCTTTACAGTCTGTTCTTGTCTTATCAAATGTGACACCCAAGTATACATACTCAATGCATGAAGATATTGTCTGTCCATTGTCTAGTTCTAACTCACTTGATTCGTTTCCAATAAATAAGTACTGTGTCTTGTCCACGTTCACTGTTAACCCCCACTTTTGGTATTCTTCCGTTAACTTTCTCATCATATACTCCATGTCTTCTTTATCGTTAGCTACAATTACTTGGTCATCAGCAAACTGTAGTGTGTATATGGTAAATCGGTCGTTAAGTTGTAATTCCATGCCACGTACTTTACGTTTCCAGTTTTTTAGAGCTACTGCGATATATATTTTAAAAAGAGTTGGAGAGATACAACATCCCTGTCTTAAGCCTTTCGTTACCTGGAATTCTTTTGAAAGTCGTTTTCCAATTTTAATTTTAGATTTTGACCCTTTATCAAGTTCTTTTATCGCTTTTATATATGTATGATTGATATAAGTTTGTTCTAACACTGTCCATAATTTTTCTACTAGATCTGTATCATATGCTTTTTGTAGGTCCACAAAGGTAACATGAGTCTCTATATTTCTGGCACTCCTTTTCTCAATTACTTGTTTAAGACAACAAACATTATCACTACAAGATCTGCCTGCACAAAACCCACGTTGCTCTTCAAAAGAAAATTACATCAACAAAAAGTGAAAAAAACTGCATGAGTTAAAACAGCATAGTAAATACTCTGGGTGAAACCTTTTCAAATTACAAAGTTTCTTTGCATCAGAAATGCCCGAATGGTAAATAAACATGGTAGCTCCCGATTATAAAATATGAAAATACACGGTAAGGGCAAGTTATACAAAATTTTCACTTTCACCAGTATTTACTAAGACCTTAAAACTTAGCATTTTAGACCGGGTTTTAGTATCAAGTCTATAGCCTTGATACCGACCGGTTTAAGTGTATTTTTTTGATACTCACAGGTCAAATAACTGCAAAGATTTGGTTCACCCTAACGTGGAATATGCTAGTAAGCATTTCTCAGTGAGTTTCATCTCGTATAAATTTAAATTAACTTTAGAAATAGAGAAAAACCACATAAAAATATTGTAACAAAATGTCATTTTTTGGAAATTTAGTCCGTGCAGTCGTAGGATTCTCGTTAAAAATAGTCTCAAATTGTAGTACCACCCCTGAGGGGTGGTTTAAAGTTCGAAAAACAATAGAAATAATCCATGATTGACAAAAAAACTTATATACAAAAATACATAAAGCTAAATAATACAAATAACTTAAACTATATCTAAGTTTAAAAAAAACATTTCCAAACTAGTAAGAACCTTTTATTTTGAAATTTGTATTCGAGAACTTGGCTTTACTTTTATCTCAATTCTTTTTACGGAATGCCATTTTCACGTACTTGGCTGTTTTTTACATGAAATGTTTTTGTTATGATATTGTAAGAGGGTTTCGTCATCTAACGAATTTTCCCCTACTTTTGACGTCCCAGGGTTTCGGTCGATTCAATCCTGGGATTTCGAGGGATAGAATCGATCGAAATTTTGCCTCGGGCGCCACTCTAGGAAATAAGGGAGCCTAGAGTCTCCCTTGCCTCTCGGGTATGCTTTTAAACAGTGGAGAATAACCAGGTAAGTAAACTACAATTTCATTAAAAACTCAATTTCTATAAATACTAGTTTATGTGTATTTTGTCATTTTAATTTAGTGGTACAAACCCTCAAAGAAAATAACTAAATATATGCAACTTAATAAATAAAACAAAACTATAAATGCCTTATTTCTATCAAGTCAAATAAAAAAAACTCCAGTTTACTTTGTTTGCGCTATTCTAGCACAGACAGTTAGGTATTTAAAAAAAAAGTGAAAGTTATGAAAAAGGACTTAAAACTCAACGCCTTATCACCTCGGAACTCTAACAAAAGGATTTAACAAATCTGGTTAGGTCCGATTAGATCGGATGGACGTTAGTTAAATACTGATTTCTTTTTGCCCCAAAAAGACTTTTCCCAACATAAAAAAAAATTGGAGAAAGATTTCCTTAAACAGCTGGTAGTTAATTACATACTATAATTTTACAAATTTACGGCTATTTAACTGGACGAAAACGAAACTTTACCAACTTTGAAGTTTCACAGGACTGGTCGGGTCATATATGTCTCGCGGTTCGGTTCGGTTCGGTTCATGTCGGTTATGTACAAAAGAAACGGAAAAAAAAATTAAACAGAATATTTACAAATAGAAACGGAATGTGGTACCACTTTAACAGGTTTAATTTACGGTGAGAGCATATATGTCTTACGGTAACAGGTAACAGGTTATTTACAAAAGAAACGGATAAAAAAATTAACTATACCAACTTTTAAGTTCATAAGGTCGCGGTGGGACACGGGTCTAACGTGGCAATAACGAAGCAATAATCGTGACAGAAAAAAAATCGTTAATTATGAAAAATAAAAAGAGAATTAGGAAGAAATTAATAAATACCACGTTTTATCTAAACGGGAGAGCTGGCTGCACAAAGCCGCGATGATTATGAGTCGGTGACGAAACATACGGCCCACGAAACATAATCTATAGCTTTGTTATCATTTTTGCTTTCTCGAAAGAGAACAAAAATAATAATTACAAAAACGGGAAACGGGAAACGAGAACGGGGGTTTAGCAAAGTGCTCCAATTATAAGTCGGTGACGAAACATACAGCCCACGAAATATAATCTATAGCTTTGTTATCATTTTTGATTCCTCGAAAGAGAACAAAAATAATAATAAAAAAACGGGATTCGGGAAACAAGGACGGGGGTTTAGCAAAGCGCTGCAATTATGAGTCGGTGACGAAACATACGGCCCACGAAACATAATCTATAGCTTTGTTATCATTTTTGCTTCCTTGAAAGAGAACAAAAATAATAAAAAAACGGGAAACGAGGACGGGGGGTTTAGCAAAGCACTACAATTATAAGTCGGTGACGAAACATCCAGCCCACGAAATATAATCTATAGCTTTGTTATCATTTTTTGCTTCCTCGAAAGAGAACAAAAATAATAATAAAAAAAAAACGGGAAACGGGAAACGAGGACGGGGGTTTAGCAAAGCGCTACAATTATGAGTCGGTGACGAAACATACGGCCCACGAAACATAATCTATAGCTTTATCATTTTTGCTTCCTTGAAAGAGAACAAAAATAATAAAAAAAACGGGAAACAGGAAACGAGGACGGGGGGTTTAGCAAAGCGCTACAATTATAAGTCGGTGACGAAACATACGGCCCACGAAATATAATCGATAGCTTTGTTATCATTTTTGCTTTCTCGAAAGAGAACAAAAATAATAAAAAAAACGGGAAACGAGGACGGGGGGTTTAGCAAAGCGCTACAATTATAAGTCGGTGACGAAACATACGGCCCACGAAATATAATCGATAGCTTTGTTATCATTTTTGCTTTCTCGAAAGAGAACAAAAATAATAAAAACCAGGACAAGGGAAACTGGTGTGTCAAATCCGGGATGATTATTACTTGGTGACGAACCTGCAGCCCACAAGTAATAAACCCGATTTGTTTCTTAATTTTCTTGCGAAAGAAAATTAATAAATACCAGAAAACATGTAAGATACTAACGGGAAATCCTGGGATCGGGAAAGGACAAACAAGTAATTTGCACGGTTCAAAATAAATTCAAATCAAATAGAATTATAAAAACTTTGACTAAGGCAAAAACGAGGTTTCTTTTATAAATCCCATTCTTACCAGAAACCGGTCGACATCTACACACACCGCGTACCACCTATACATCGTGCTCGAACGAGAAACAAATCTCGAATCCCCGTATGGGCGAAGGCATTACTGTTTTATAGGCTAGAGCTCGGCTACAAATCGAGAACCAACGGAAATAACCGAATGAAACCCAACCACGTTTTTAAAAATGAACGTGGATTAACTTATTCGGAATATTATTTTATCTAGTCTTTTTGCAACAAACGTTTTGAAAGGCTTTAATGACATTCATATGTCAAAACGGCATTTTTCCTCGGAAAATATGAAACAAAATTAATAAGCGAAAATTGAGTCAGGTTTCAGTAAAAATATTTTTTAACTGTCTGAGCTTAAATAGTCTAGAAAATTAATTAAAACAATAAAAAAAATAGTAACTTCGTTACATTCCCCACCTACTTCGGCAAAAAAAAAGAACAAAAAAAAATAAACTCAATGACTACCTTTCTTTTTTCTTTTTTTTTTAACCTTACAAACGATTTACAAAATAACAAAAACTAAATTGAACAAAATAAAAAAAAACCTGCATTTCTCTCTGATCATACCCATCGCTAGTGCCTCTTAATGCTCTTAATAGTCTTGACGGTCCTCCAATGCTGTTCAGATTTCGGTAC
Organism: Aspidapion aeneum; assembly: GCA_963576565.1. Lineage (NCBI taxonomy): Eukaryota > Metazoa > Arthropoda > Insecta > Coleoptera > Brentidae > Aspidapion > Aspidapion aeneum. Next base: position 14,236,341 of record OY755042.1, read on the forward strand.
AACTTTGGGCCGGCACCCAAAGTTGAGTGGTTTTACGGAACACCCCTATACAAGGGTTGAAAATGCGGAACCTTGATAAACACCAAGGGAGCAGATTACTAACCATACGAAGCACCCTTAACTTCCTGCGCTTTCCTTAGAACCCAAATGTTGGTTTACAGAAACTCCAATGCTAAACATCTTTTGGTATTGTAGCTTCGGTTTTTAAAATGCACCATTTTCCTCGACTAAAGAAGTTGTGTCTAGCGGTGTTATTTTTATCGGCGAGTTATTTTAGGTTGTCGTGACAACTTGTAACGGTTTCTTCAAGGTAAACCTACTACACGGTCTGTAGTGCCCCTAAATTTAGTAGGGGTTGGCAGAACATTACTCACTAGACCTAGATCACTTTGGATCGGATCTGAGTAACAATTTTCCATAACAAATTGTTAAAATTTTCTAATGGGATACTGGCGACAGCGGTTACAAAGTCGGTTATTTCCATTTGTTTTACCTCCTTCGGAGCTAGTATGGTGGTTTCCTCAATTGTATACATTGTAATTTACAACACCCTTAAGCTCTGAAAAGAGCTGTTCGGCTGTTCGGAAAGTGTACTGGTTAGATCTACTTTATTGTTCATGCGGATAGTTCTGCCTTAAGGTTAAATCGGAGTTTGCGAACGAGTTTGCTACTGACGGTACTTCAAAGTACATCAAGTTGGGCTTTCGAAGGAACACGCAACTTGAAGGAATAGCCTTGGACTGTGTATGTGGTAGTGCTCATGCGGATGGTACTGCCTTGAGGTTAAGTCGGAGTTTGCGAACGGGCTTATGGTGCTACTGACGCTACGTCAAAATTCATCAAGTTGAGTTATTCGAAGTAGACCCGGTAACTTTAGAATAGTTTTGGAGTGAGTTTGCGGTACTAATTGACCAGGTTAAGTGCGTAATTTGCTTCAAATTCAATTTTTCGTGAGGGGTGGTACCCGGACCATCGGGTTTTGGATCTCGGAGTTCTAACTTTTGGCGGTTTCCAAAGTTATAAGTTTTTTTTTTCCGGAAATACCCCCGAATTACAGAAGGGATTTAAGTAATTTTAGCAACTCTAATCTGGATATTGACTGACCATCGGATTTTTCTACAGGGTGGCTGCTACATTATAACTTTTGGCGGTTTCGAAAGTGATAAGTTGTTGCCGGAAATACCCCGGGATTACAAAAAGGATTTAAGTAATATTATCTCCGAGTCTGGATTTTGACTGACCATCAGATATTTTCTACAGGTTGACTGCTAAGTTATAACGTTTGGCGGTTTCCAAAGTTATAAGTTGATTGATCACCGTTTTTTTTTCCAGAGGATTCATGGCTGCTGTTATAACTTTTGGCGATTTTCAAACTTATAAGTTGACTGATTACCGGTTTCTTTCTTCAGAGGCTTGATGGCTGTTGCATTATAACTTTCGCGGTTTCTTTCTTCAGAGGCTTGATGGCTGTTGCATTATAACTTTCGATGGGTTCCAAAGTTATAAAGTTTTTTTTTAAGTACCCTTGAATTATTGGAAAAAAATAGATTGAATCTTAGAAAATAATCATCGGGTTTTGGAACTCGGAGTTATAACTTTTGGCAGCTTCCAAAGTTAAAAGTTGTTGTCGGAAGCCCCTTAAATTTTTGAAGGGGTTAAAAAAAAATATTATTTTTTTTTAAATAACTGGCCTAACCTCCGTGTTTTGGATCTTGAAGTTATAACTTTTTGCGGTTTCTAAAGTTATAAGTTGTTACTGGAAATACCCCTAAATTACAGAAGGCTATTTAAGTAATCTTAGAAACTCTAATCTGGATTTTGACTGACCATGGGGTTTTGTCCACAGGTTGGCTGCTGAGTTATAACTTTTGGCGGTTTCCAAAGTTACAAGTTGACTGAATACCGGTTTCTTTCTTTAGAGGCTTGATGGCTGCTGCATTATAACTTTTGGGCGGGTTTCAAAGTTATAAGGTATTTTTGAAGCGTCCTTAATGTATTGCAGGGTTTAAAAAAAAATAGATTAAATCCTAGAAAATATCAGGATTTAAACTAATTATCGGGTTTTGGAGTTCGGAGTTATAACTTGTGGCGGTTTCCAAAGTTATAAATTGTTGCCGGAAATACCCCTGAATTACAGAGAACTCCAATCTGGATTTTCACTGACCATCGGATTTTTTCTACAGGTTGGCTGCTGATTTATAACTTTTGGCGTTTTCCAAATTTATAAGTGGACCGATTACCGGTTTTCTTCTTTAAAGGCTTGATGACTGCTACATTATAACTTATGGTGGGTTCCAAAGTTATAAGATGTTTTTAAAGCACCCTTGAATTAAGGAAGGGGTTAAAAAGAAATAGATCAAATCTTAGAAGATAACTGGATTTAAACTAACCATCAGTTTTGGATCTCGGAGTTATAACTTTTGGCGGTTTCCAAAGTTATAAATTGTTACCGGAAACAACCGTAAATTACTGAGTTAATTTCCAGAATTTAATTTTAAAATTTAATTAACATAAAGTAAAAAAAAACAATACTAACTTCTATGCAATTTCGCTAACAAAAAAAAAACAAAATAAAAAAAAATTAAATTATATTTGAGTCAAATTATTTTATATTAATTTTTATTACGTAAAAAAAAATTGCTAAGTGTATTTCCCCACATGGAAAACGGCTTCGTGCTTCAGTAAAGCAAATTCAAGTTTTAAACAAAAAAAACTAAAATTTTAAAAATTGTTGATAATCGAAAAATATTTTTAAATTAGTTTTCTATTTGAACAGGATTTTCTTTTTAAATCTGTTTTATTTTTGTTAATGGAATTTATACGGTTAAACAAATATATTAATTTTTTTTGTTTAAAAAAAAACAATTCTACTCAAGAAAAAATATATGATTTTTGTTGAAATTACTTAAAAATTTTCTTTGTTTACAAAATTGAGATGCCAACTTCTAAACTCTTAGTATTGTCAGTTTAGAAGTTGGTACTCCGGTACGGAAACAGGTCCAATTAGGTCAGATCAGGTCGGGACATGTTAGTTACGGCTAGGTCAGGTCAGGTCCGGATTCGTCAGGTCAGGTCCGGATATGTCACGTCAGGTCCGGATATGTCAGGCTAAATCCAACTAGTTTAGATCAAGTCAGATTTGACTAGGTCAGGTCCGGCTATGTCATGTCAGGTCCAACTAGTTTGGGTCAGATCAGGTCAGATCCGACTAAATCAGGTCCGGCTAGTTCGGGTCTGGTCCGGATGGGTCAGGTCAGGTCCGGATAAGCCAGGTGAGGATCTGCTAAGTCAATCAAGTCAGTATGGGTCAGGCCTGTTCCAGATCGATCAAGTCAAATTCGGATAGGTCAGGTCAGGTCCAGATATGTTCGCGTCTAGCGAGGTCAGGTCAAGTTCGGATATGTCAGGTCAGGTCCGGTACGGTTAGGCCATGTCAGGTCCGGATATGTCACGTTAGGTCCGGATATATCACGTCAGGTCCGGATATGTCAGGCTAGGTCCAGATAGGCCAGGCCAGCTTAGCTCAAATCAAGTCAAGTTCGGATACTTACGATTAGGTACATCTAAAGTCAATATAACAAATACAATTCCAACTACAAAATGGCTTTAAGAAAAATTCTAATTTAATACAATGGTTTTCCAGTCAGGTCAGGTCATATCAAAACGGTTACGCGTTTCAAATAAATCAGGTTCGGTAAGGTACATGTCACACAGAATCAAAATGAAAAAGCCAAAAATAATCAAAATTATAAACTAGGTCAGATCAGGATGGTCTGGTTTGACTGGTATTCTCAGAGCATGTCAGGTATAAAACCGGTTAATAATTTAAAGTTAAAAGAAAATTATTTAGTTTAACATAAAACATTTAAACACCTAATTGAAGTCAGGTCGGGTGACGCAGTATCTAGCTTTAATTAAAAGCCAAATGTCACTAAAAAAAATTATGCCAAAATAACTCACCTAGGATTAAAAAAAAAAACTTATACCAAGAAAAAATTAGGTCAGGACAAGCTTGCTCTGGTTTGACTGGTAATCAGAGGGCAGGTCAGGTATTAGATCGGATAGTGATCGGATATCATTAATCATTTTTAAAAAAATTATTCGGTTTAAAATAAAACATTTATATTCTAGGTACTTCAATTTAGGTCAGGTGAGGCGGTATCTAGTTTTAATTAATTAATTTTAGCAAAATGTTTATGAATAAAAAAAATGTAGTCCAATATAACCATAAAATTTAATTATTATTAAAAATTAACGTCACCCAGAATTAAAAAAAAAACAAAATCCAAAAAATTAGGTCAGGTATACAGTCGGTTTAATAATTTAAAAAAAAATATTAATTTTAAAACAAAAACATTTCAATAGTCACTTCTAGGTACGACAAGTCAGGTCAGATAAGGCAGTATCTAGTTTTAATTAAAAGCAAAATGCTTATTAATAAAAAAAATTTGGCTAAAATAACAATAAGATATATTTAACGTCACCCAGTATTTTTAAAAAACAAAATCCAAAAAAACACATTTTTTTTTTCAGGTTCGGTTCGGTTCGGTTCGGCTTGGCTCGGTTTGGTTCGGTTCGGTTCGGTTCGGTTCGGTTCATTACTGGTGTAGTTTGACGGGGAATCTCAGGGCAAATCAGGTATAAAATCGGATTATAAAATAATAATTACAAAAATAAATTGTTTAGTGAAAATAAAAAAAATACGTAATTACTTTTAGTTACTTTGAGTCAGGTCACGTGAAGTAGAACATAGTTAGGGTAGGTATCAGGGAGAATTAGAGTCACGCAGGATCTGGAAATAAAAAATAGAATCAAAAATTAAATCAGGCCAGCCAGGACCAACAACTCATATCAGGTTTCGTCCGGTAGTCTTAGGGCATGTCAGGTATTCGGTTTATTAATTAATAATAATAATAAAAAAATTATTTAGTGGAAAAAAAAAATTGTAATTACTTTCTACCACACAGGCCATGCTTTGACCCAAACTTCAATTTCTGAAATCTACCCCCACCCTTAAAAAAAACTAAAATGTATTTTGTTCAACTCCAGACTCAACCACCTTTCGTTTGATACTACACACGCCATATGTTCACTCAAACTCTAATTTTTAAAATGACCCCCACCTTTTTTTTTTTAAACAGAAAAAAAAAAACTAGAATTTATTTTGTCCATCTCCAATTTTTGTAATCTACCCCCACCATTTTATTTGGCTTATGTTTGGTGCATTTTTTTATTTTAAATAGGACCATCTTGACCCAAGACACAGCCCAGGTATCAAATCTCATTAAAATCGAGCACGCGGTTTTTGAGCCATGCGTGCTGGTCGTTACAGACAGACAGACATACAGACAGACAGCCGGGCGACAAAAAAGTTTCAAAATCATCCGAAACGCAAAGATATACAAAAAAAATTTGAAATCGGAGCAACTTTTTTTCTCGAAAAAAATAGCTCCCACTACCATAGACAAAAGCGTTTTAGAAGAAAAAATAAAATCGCCACAGACAGACAAACGCAAGTACATGCAAACCTGAAATAAGATGTTTTACTTTGCAAAGGCTTAAATTCTTATTTCTCCAACAATACTGATAAAAAACAACAAGTAAGAAAAAAAACTTACATTTATTTTATTAATTTATCCTTTTTTTTAGGTTCAAATATTTTTTTACACAAAAAAAGTATCTCGCGCTTTAACAATGCATGAAAACAATAAATTTGAAATAACTGAATTCTGTTAAATTTAATAATTTCTCAACCAAAAATACTATCGACTCGATTCTTACGGTACTAGTTTTTTTACACTTGAACAGTTTTAAGCAATTTAGAATAGAGTCTGGCAAATTTAATTACTTCTCAACCAAAAAGGCACAATGACATAATTGTATTCAATTTTTAAAAACTGCAAATTGGAAGCAACTTCTGCCAATTTTCGTACCTTCCCAACCAAAAGGATATTAAATACTGAATATGTTTTGGACCGTTGCGGTGTAAGATTTTAATTTTTACCTTAGATAACTTAAATTTGCTAAATTATAACTTCTCAACCAAAAACCAGTTTTAATTAATGAAGATTTTTCAATAAATTTATAAAAATTAAGAACGTTTCCATAAAAATGATTCCTAATATGGATTGAATATTTTGCAGTTTTGCATTTCATGAACTTTTTAGAAATAAAGTCTGACAATTTTAAAGACTTCGCAACGGAAAAGACCATGACTATAAAGCATATGTACTTTACAGTTTTAATGATAAAATTATATTTATATTAAAAATTAAGCCGGAAATTTTGTTCCTTTTAACTTAAAACCGGTTTTTATTTCACATTTTAGGATACAGCGATTGCAAATTAGATTTAATTGTCTTTTCTAAAAGTCTGCCAACATTAGATACTTCTCAACCAAAAGAAATACATAGATTGTTTACGGGTCCGACTTTTCGATTTCTAAAGCAAGGCACCGTTTATAAGCCCCCTTTTTTGTTAATTTACATATCTCAGTAACTGGGAACCTGCTTATTTTGGTGATTACGATCAGAAAAAAAAAATTCAATATCTCCCTAAAATGATAAACCTACAAAATTAAGCCTAATTAATGCCTTATTCTCTTTTTAAAAAAATTATTTAAATAACCTGTCTGTTCTGTGCTAAAATGTGAGCAAACATTAGTCCCTGCTCGGGCGCCAAATTTGTAAGAGGGTTTCGTCATCTAACGAATTTTCCCCTACTTTTGACGTCCCAGGGTTTCGGTCGATTCAATCCTGGGATTTCGAGGGATAGAATCGATCGAAATTTTGCCTCGGGCGCCACTCTAGGAAATAAGGGAGCCTAGAGTCTCCCTTGCCTCTCGGGTATGCTTTTAAACAGTGGAGAATAACCAGGTAAGTAAACTACAATTTCATTAAAAACTCAATTTCTATAAATACTAGTTTATGTGTATTTTGTCATTTTAATTTAGTGGTACAAACCCTCAAAGAAAATAACTAAATATATGCAACTTAATAAATAAAACAAAACTATAAATGCCTTATTTCTATCAAGTCAAATAAAAAAAACTCCAGTTTACTTTGTTTGCGCTATTCTAGCACAGACAGTTAGGTATTTAAAAAAAAAGTGAAAGTTATGAAAAAGGACTTAAAACTCAACGCCTTATCACCTCGGAACTCTAACAAAAGGATTTAACAAATCTGGTTAGGTCCGATTAGATCGGATGGACGTTAGTTAAATACTGATTTCTTTTTGCCCCAAAAAGACTTTTCCCAACATAAAAAAAAATTGGAGAAAGATTTCCTTAAACAGCTGGTAGTTAATTACATACTATAATTTTACAAATTTACGGCTATTTAACTGGACGAAAACGAAACTTTACCAACTTTGAAGTTTCACAGGACTGGTCGGGTCATATATGTCTCGCGGTTCGGTTCGGTTCGGTTCATGTCGGTTATGTACAAAAGAAACGGAAAAAAAAATTAAACAGAATATTTACAAATAGAAACGGAATGTGGTACCACTTTAACAGGTTTAATTTACGGTGAGAGCATATATGTCTTACGGTAACAGGTAACAGGTTATTTACAAAAGAAACGGATAAAAAAATTAACTATACCAACTTTTAAGTTCATAAGGTCGCGGTGGGACACGGGTCTAACGTGGCAATAACGAAGCAATAATCGTGACAGAAAAAAAATCGTTAATTATGAAAAATAAAAAGAGAATTAGGAAGAAATTAATAAATACCACGTTTTATCTAAACGGGAGAGCTGGCTGCACAAAGCCGCGATGATTATGAGTCGGTGACGAAACATACGGCCCACGAAACATAATCTATAGCTTTGTTATCATTTTTGCTTTCTCGAAAGAGAACAAAAATAATAATTACAAAAACGGGAAACGGGAAACGAGAACGGGGGTTTAGCAAAGTGCTCCAATTATAAGTCGGTGACGAAACATACAGCCCACGAAATATAATCTATAGCTTTGTTATCATTTTTGATTCCTCGAAAGAGAACAAAAATAATAATAAAAAAACGGGATTCGGGAAACAAGGACGGGGGTTTAGCAAAGCGCTGCAATTATGAGTCGGTGACGAAACATACGGCCCACGAAACATAATCTATAGCTTTGTTATCATTTTTGCTTCCTTGAAAGAGAACAAAAATAATAAAAAAACGGGAAACGAGGACGGGGGGTTTAGCAAAGCACTACAATTATAAGTCGGTGACGAAACATCCAGCCCACGAAATATAATCTATAGCTTTGTTATCATTTTTTGCTTCCTCGAAAGAGAACAAAAATAATAATAAAAAAAAAACGGGAAACGGGAAACGAGGACGGGGGTTTAGCAAAGCGCTACAATTATGAGTCGGTGACGAAACATACGGCCCACGAAACATAATCTATAGCTTTATCATTTTTGCTTCCTTGAAAGAGAACAAAAATAATAAAAAAAACGGGAAACAGGAAACGAGGACGGGGGGTTTAGCAAAGCGCTACAATTATAAGTCGGTGACGAAACATACGGCCCACGAAATATAATCGATAGCTTTGTTATCATTTTTGCTTTCTCGAAAGAGAACAAAAATAATAAAAAAAACGGGAAACGAGGACGGGGGGTTTAGCAAAGCGCTACAATTATAAGTCGGTGACGAAACATACGGCCCACGAAATATAATCGATAGCTTTGTTATCATTTTTGCTTTCTCGAAAGAGAACAAAAATAATAAAAACCAGGACAAGGGAAACTGGTGTGTCAAATCCGGGATGATTATTACTTGGTGACGAACCTGCAGCCCACAAGTAATAAACCCGATTTGTTTCTTAATTTTCTTGCGAAAGAAAATTAATAAATACCAGAAAACATGTAAGATACTAACGGGAAATCCTGGGATCGGGAAAGGACAAACAAGTAATTTGCACGGTTCAAAATAAATTCAAATCAAATAGAATTATAAAAACTTTGACTAAGGCAAAAACGAGGTTTCTTTTATAAATCCCATTCTTACCAGAAACCGGTCGACATCTACACACACCGCGTACCACCTATACATCGTGCTCGAACGAGAAACAAATCTCGAATCCCCGTATGGGCGAAGGCATTACTGTTTTATAGGCTAGAGCTCGGCTACAAATCGAGAACCAACGGAAATAACCGAATGAAACCCAACCACGTTTTTAAAAATGAACGTGGATTAACTTATTCGGAATATTATTTTATCTAGTCTTTTTGCAACAAACGTTTTGAAAGGCTTTAATGACATTCATATGTCAAAACGGCATTTTTCCTCGGAAAATATGAAACAAAATTAATAAGCGAAAATTGAGTCAGGTTTCAGTAAAAATATTTTTTAACTGTCTGAGCTTAAATAGTCTAGAAAATTAATTAAAACAATAAAAAAAATAGTAACTTCGTTACATTATCACTTCTTTTTTAAAGGAATTTGATAATATTTAATTTTTAAAGTAGTAAAAAATGCGGTATATTGTTCAAAACTTTTGCAATGCCTTACTTAAAATTTTGAGGTTTTTTAATTTTTCCCCATGGTTTTATCATAGTTCCTATCAGCCTTCCAAAGGTCAGCTTTCTAGCGTTTCTGCAAATGGACAATGTTACTTTTACATAACTTTACATGTATAGGGAAGGGAAGTAAATTAAAATTTTCGTGTTTTTAAATTTTCTCCCATGGTTTTATCATAGTTTCTATCAGCCTTCCAAAGCTTAACTCTAGCGTTTCTGGAAGTGGGCAATGTTACTTTTATATAAATTTACATTTATACGAGATGGAAGGAAATTAAAATGTTGGTGTTTTTAATTTTTTTCCTATAGTTTTATCATAGTGTCTTACAGTCTTAAAAAGTTCAGTTCTCTAGCGTTTCTGGAAGTGGGCAGTGTTACTTTTACATAACTTTACATTTATAGGGGAGGGAAGTAAATTAGAATTTTAGGGTGTTTTAATTTTTTTCTATAGCTTTATCATAGTTACTATCGGCCTTCCAAAGATCAGCTCTCTAGCGTGTCTTGAAGTGGGCAATGTTACTTTTACATAACTTTACATTTATAGGGGAGGGAAGTAAATTAGAATTTTGGGGTGTTTTAATTTTTTCCTATAGTTTTATCATAGTTCCTCTCAGTTCGCCAAAGCTCAGCTCTCTAGCATTTCTGGAAGTGGGCAATGTTACTTTTACATAACTTTACATGTATAGGCGAGGGGAGTAAATTAGAATTTTGGGGTTTTTTGATTTTTTCCAGGGGTTTGGTCATAATTTCTATTAGTCTGCCAAATTTTAGCTTTGTAGCATGTCTGGAAGTACAGTAAAATTTTGATGATCTATACATGAGTGAGTGAGTGAGTGAGTGACAATTTGTTTTTTGAAATTTCGTAACTACTTTACTACTTTATGGAATTCCATGAAACTTGGAGGGGTTGTTAACTCCATGAAGATCTACTACTGTGCAGAGTTTGAGATTCGTAGCTCATGCCAAAGTAGAGTTTTAGGTAGGTCAAATATCGGCTGAAATGTTTCAAGAAACGATGGTACGGCCGGCGCGCGAGCTTGGCGAGGCACTGCCGTGCTTTCAGATTTTTTTTGCAAAAAGTATTCTAGAAAAATAGCACTCTACTCTAGAATATATCCTGTATTATAGCATCAAAACTAATAAAATTGAAATTCGCTTTTGAATATAGCTTTAACAGTTATTTGTGTTAACTCGTAAAAACCATTGCTGTCACCACACTTTGCCAATTGACTCGATTATTCACTGTGTTTATTTCGCTCATTATTTGTTATGGGTTCGAATTTAAAATCCTAAGAATTCCGATTTATTGGCAGAATTTTTTTCCAAATAACAACCGCAAGAGAGACAAAGAACAACAATTTGTCTGATATAAGTTAAAGCAAAACAGAGCTACATAATCTAAGGTACACTCGGTCTCAAAAATATTGTCGTACTGATTTTCCTAGATTTACAAAATTTCAAGGGAATTTAGTAAGATTTAGCAACAACGATTAATCTATTAATTTAGAATCTAATATATGTATCCCAAACTTCAAACTTCCCAAAAAATAGTGTAGTATATGTCATTGAACGCAGTGTATGTATTAGTACTAGTCCAACATGGTTGTCTTAAATGAAGATTTAAGTGTATACCAAATTTGACCATTTTGGTGCGTCTATGCTAGATCTACCGCTGCCTTGAGGGGAAAGCGATATATTATATCGTTGGAAAGAGAATTTCTTCAGCTTTAAAATTAAGTTTTAAAAGCAGACATGTAGGACATCAAAATTCAAGAAATATTGTTTTTTCCACACCTCTCATTTATTTAAATGCCTATAACTGATGTAATAGGGGCGTGTTATAAATTGTTAGAGAAGACTTTTCATCAGCCTCAATAATAATTGTTACTGAGTTGTTTTTTGCGAAGTTAAGAGTTTGCAAATAAATGGAAAATACTGTAAGAGAGCACTTTTGAGGGTTCAAGGTCAACTAGAAAAAGTCAGTTTTAAGTTATTACTAACCAAAAATAATTTTTTACTCACTCTCATTATTATTTACTACAAAAATTAATGATCAACATTTTTGTTTGATTTAAGGACTTCTACAAACACATTTATTTTTATTTCAAGGCGGCTATTAAAAAAATATATATCTAACTTAATAAGTATTTAACTGTATACAATGGGCTCAAAATATTTTTTTGAGAAAAAAATAGTGCTAAGGATAAAAAATGAACCACAAAAAAATATAAAAAAAATATTTTTAAAATTTTTCCCGTTTTTCGTACGCTAATGGAACGTGCACCGCCACCATCAGAGGGTACTAGGATACATGCTTAAAAAGGAAATTGTATCCGCTTGAAAAATTATCTCCAGAAGATTTTTGGAAAAGTTGACTGTTTTCGAGTTATTAGTAAAAGACTATCAAAAAGCACGTTTAAGGGAGGGCGAACCACCCCCCTTCCAGCGTTGGGAGGGTGGTTCCCTTTCGTAAAATGTTCGGGCGAGAGCACAACCGAAGTAAGGCCCAGATTCTATGTACTGTAAAATTCTATAGGGACATGTCGCCTTCTCTTTCTATGTTTCGTAATTAGAATGCGACAAAACACCTGCGGTGCACAGAATTTGGGTCCAATAAAGCGTGGCCGGCTTACGTATCCACCATCTACCGCGTCCTGGTTTGAACACAAATACAAACATTTACATACCAGGTATTAATTTCTAGTTAGCCTTCAAGTCTTTGTTGAATTCCTTTTGGGACTTATTGAGACTTTGGTGAAATTACTAATTAAAAAATGATTAAATTTTAGTATTTCTTGTTAATAAAGCTTGGAAGTGCACGTGCACTTATGGAGAAATCGCCACTGCACTCTACAATTAACCACGTTACACAAGGATAGGCCGACATGAGTTGCAGTGTTGTCACATTAGCTAAATATTGTGTATCTAGACATTCAAAAAGATACATTATTTTCAAGGTCGAGTGTACCTTAATGAGGATTGCAAATTGCTTGTTACGGCTTCGAAAATAGGGACGAATGGGCCGCGTTATAAAAAGAAGATGGGAGTTGATTCTGTTTTTGAATTGATACGACCCGTTGCAATTAGATATAATGATCACTTAATTGTGAGTTATTGTCCTTGTTAACGGATATCTTGTTAAAATTATGGATGCTGCCTGCAACTGAAAAGAAGTTAAGCGGTTTTTTGACAACGGAGTAGTTTGAAGTTATTTACCTGACCCACCTTTTTGTCCCCAACGACGACGCATTGAATATTTATTAACCCATTATAGTGTCTCCCCTGAATATATTTCGCTCTTTTGGAAACTAATTAGCTAATGGCTACAGAATATCATTGTGCTTTTTAGTCCAATACACAACACAGACTAGCGGAATTGGTAATATTACTAGTTTTTTCATTGTGATCCAGCTTATAACAAAATATTCACCAGACAGACAAAACAAAATGTCAGGCAGTAGTGGCGGCTCGTGAGATAGTGCCACGGTACCAGGGCACTAGTATATTTTTCTGCACAACCACGTTTTTTTTTTCATTTTTAAAACATTTTAATAGGTTTTTATTTTATTTTATTTTATGCAATTCTTTTTAGTTTTTTAATTATATGTAATTTGGTTAACCCTGTTCAATTCTAGGGATCACACTCCGACTCGACGCGTCGTGATGAATGGGCCACTCAAACTAAGGTCACTCATCGTCAAGCAAGGTAGCGAAGCCTAACTCTTCGGTTTCGCATTGGCGGCTCGTTGTTATTTTAAAAATGTGGTTTTAACACAGTCTAAAGATCTATTTAATAATGATACAGTTCCAAGATAGTTTGCAGCATAACTTTATAATTCTAATTACATAAATATATATAGTTCAGTTACCTTCATACTGTATAAAACAACATCTTCAAAATAAAACAGAACCGCCAATGCGAAACCGAAGAAAACATGTCAAAAATAATAACCAAAAAACATAAAGCCTGACGTTAGCTTCGCTTCCCATAAAGCTTGCCTTTACGATCAGTGTCCTGAACTCAAACCCCAAAGCAGCATAGAACACGCTACCCAATTAGTATGTACCACTTTTCTGTTGGCTCCTTCGAATAGAGATAGATTGTATGAGTAGCCTATATGACAGACAGCGACAGAGATGAGGCCAATGTTGGACATTTGACGTTGTTTAAATAGAAAAAAATAAAGAAATTTTTTGCGCGGCACATGCCATCAGTGAGTCGTATTACTCGTATTGTTTTTGTGCGTGGAACATGGATGTTGCACTTTACGCCCTTTACAATACATTTTAATTGTTTCAGCAGAACTAAATTTTGAGTTATTTCATGGCGGATTTAGGGTGGGCATAGGTTAGTTTGTTTAAAAGAAAAATAGAATTAGAAAACGCAAAAATATGAAAATAGTAGTAGGTGTGTTTTTTATAGCCCATCGCATCGACTTTTTTTTTCGTTACTTAGCCTTAAGTGTTCCTTATTCCGTCATATTATGATTATATTAAGAAACGCTTTAAGCTTAGTAACGAAAAAAAAGTCGGTGTGATGGACCCTTAATGACTTGTGAGAAAACATTTGGGAGTAGCACCACGATTTATTTTTCTGATTCAAAATTCTGGCACTATCATGTTGTATTGGTATGAGCCGCCGCTGATGTCAGCCAATGGACCGATGTTTGTACACGAACATTACTATAATGAACACCTAAAACTCATTTCATAACATAAGTGTTCGTGTACATTGAATCAATGTTTTCCATTTATTTAGGTTTACTCTGCAGTTTAACGCCTGGTTTGCTTCTACATAAATTATGATTATGCACCTTTGTATCATTAGCAACCAAATAGCTCCTCATTATTATTATTGCTGTTCAACCACGTACATCTTAAATATATCAGTACTGGAAAGGGCCTCAAAAAATGGCTGCATGTTGGATTTTAAATAAACCCAAAAATTCAAGCTACTGATAATGGGTGATGCGCTCTCAGCGCCATCTCTTTTTTAAGCTTAAAAACACCCATTATCAGTTTCCTTAGGATAAATTCCTTTTGATTTGTTTAAAAAAATACCAAGCAAGCGGCTACATCAACTCATGATAATGGCTTTGTCGTCTAAAATTTCCAACTTCCAGAGAATTTTCTTAAATTTAAATTATAATAAAATTTAACCCCAATTTTGACAACGTCAAATCATCGCATTGACAAATTGTCACCGTCATTTGATCGCAGTTCCTGTCAAATTTTATTAAAAGTGTCTACTTTTTAATTTAAGCCATACGTTTTGGTTCATTTAAATCCGATATGGCGGAACGCTTGTAGCAGTCATTTTCCATTAATGGTTTTAATTCGCTTTAGTAGTACCGATATATTTAAGTCGTGTGTTCAACTTATAGCGCTGCACAGTGGGCCCTCGGACTCATTGGCGTAGCTAGAGGGGGGACAGGGGGGCCAGGGGGGCCTGGCCCTCCCTGAAGTCCCTCAAGCCCCCCCTAAGATATTTTAGGCCTCCCCTACCGACTACTAGTAAAAGAACATGACGCTGAAAATACATACTTTTCTATTATTATTCGGGAAATATTGAAATAAAATAGGTGCATTAAAATTTAAAATCATTCAGATAATGTTTACATTTCAGGAAAAAGCCCTTGTCTTGCGGAATTAGGCTTTTTCTCTTTAAATTATCGGTAACTTTTCTGCACTTATGCAATTTCCCGAAAATATTTTTTAAATTTAAACATAATTATGCATATTGAATATTTCATACATACTGGCGACATCTTGTAAAATATTATAGAAGTGTAAGTTAAATTTCGCATTTAATAAAGACAGCGACCTTTGCCCCTCTGTTTCCGAAATCGGGTTGTAGATGTCGTAAGGTTATAAAAGACCTTTTTAAACTGTTTTTCTAAAATAAATATAATAATCTTTTTAGTTTTTTTGAGGGTAGCGTTTAGTGTCTTTTTTAATATTAATACTTCTGCTCTAAGAGCAGAAATGGCCGTTTTAAAGAATTTTATTTTTCGGTTAAATCAAACTGTTGGTCATGATTCTATCAAACAACATATAGCAGAAAACACCTATCCAAACCTCTACCAACTTTTTAAAGTTGCGAGTATTCTTCCAATTTCAAGTGCAACTTGCGAGAGGTCTTTCTCTGCCATGAGGAGAGTTTTTAATTGGCTTAGAACAACTATGAACCAAGAGAGACACTCAGGTTTGTCATTGTTATTCATAGAAAAAGATGTTGAGGTCGACTTAGACAGTGTGGTAGACGCTTTCAGTCAGCGACGTAGAAAACTTTCTTTGTAGAATTGCTGAATTACATACTTCCTGTGTATACATATAAATAAGTTGGTAAATGTATTATTAAATTTGTTATATTAAAATATTAGAATATTTAATGCGCGTATTAGCTCACACATATACTATACTATAGTAGTGTGAGCTATGGTGATCCTATTTTTTTCGAGAAAAAAAAAGTTGCTCCGATTTCAAAATTTTTTATATATCTTTGCGTTTCAGATGATTTTGAAACTTTCTTGTCGCGCCGTCTGTTTGTCTGTCTGTCTGTATGTCTGTCTGTAACGACCAACGCGCATAACTCAAGAACCGCTCGGCCGATTTTAATGAAATTTGGTACCTAGGCTGGGTCTTGGGTCGAGATGGTCCCATTTAAAAATGAATAATATCCACCGAACACAAACCACATAAAAGGGTGGGGGAAGATTTCAAAAATTAGAGTTTATGTGAAAATATGGCGTGTGTGATATCAAACGAAAGGTAATTGAGTCCGGAGTTAAACAAAATACATTTTAGTTTTTGTTTTTTTAAGGGTAGGGGTAGATTTCAAAAATTTGAGTTTAAGACAAAACATGGCTTGTGTGGTATCAAACAAAAGGTAATTTAGTCTGGAGTTGAATAAGATATATTTCAAGTTTTAGTTTTATTAGCTCGCACGTACACTATAACTATAGTACCTAGTGTGAGCTTAGGGGCCCATATATTGGCAGAGTATTTTTTTTTATTCATTGCACATTTTGCACGACTCTTTAAAACCTATGTTTGCTTTTTGTTCAAGATAGACCAGGGCCACGGCCCCCCCTGAAAAGCAAGGCTAGCTACGCCAACGACTACGACAACGACTACGACTTGATTTTTGACCAAAATTAGAAAAATTGATTTTGTAACAATACTTTATTTTAAAATGAGAAATATGTAATTGTGAATCAAAATGGCGGATTCAAATGGCCAACTTGCCTATCTATGAACCGATAAGAATGAAATTTAGAACTTCGCAGTGTTAGTAGTCGCTAATAATGATTTTTGACTTAAACTAAAAAAAAGTAATATTGCGATTTCAAAATGGTGGACTTTCCCATTTATTTACCAATATATATCAATCTTGGAACTATGAGGTGTCTCAAATCGCTGATTATAAATTATGAACCGATATGTATCAAAATTGGAACTTCGTGGTGTAAAAAGTCGATAGATCATGGCAGATTCGAAACAGCGAACTTTTACATTTATATGAGCCGATATGTATTAAATCTGGAACTCTGCGACGTTTAGCATCGCTAATTATAATTTTTGATTCAAATGGTGGATTCAAAATCTGTATTCTAAAGACTATCCCATTTATGATCCGATTTATGTCAAACTTGGTAGTTTGGGTTGTTTAAGGTTAAACTGCGCTCAGCGTGTTATGCGTAACAAAACTGCGTTGGAAAGGATGAGTTTGCGTAAGAATATAAGCTAAAAACCAAACTAAAAATTAAAAACATAAAAAAGGCGGCTCGTTTGACGCTGGTACTGTCAAATCAACTGACCAAGGCTTAACCGTTCCAAGCTACCAATTTGTGAAACACTTTTAGTTACTGATAAAAGTATTAAACAATATTAAAGTTGTTATTTTACACGATCTCGAAAGGGAACTTGGCGGCTCTTGGAGGAAGTTTATACTATAAACGCTTTACTCAATTATATAAACAAAGTAGGAAAATTATACATACCTTTTCAATTTTCTTCTTGAAACTTCACATTTTCACTTCTTAATATATATTTGATTTTGCTGTTAATTAACTATTAAACTTGTGATGTGTGTGCTAAAAACCAGAAAAAGATAGCAGTAATATTTCAAAACACTGAAAACAGTAATAATCAAAAGCTTTGAAATTAAAATTAACTCTAAAAGTAAAGACCAAAATAGTTGTGAATAACAAAGGTAATAGCTTTATACAAAGTTAAAATAATTGAAAAATTTAACTTTTCCCCAGTTGAAAAAAAACCCTCTTAAACGAAGCAATGTGAATCGAACAGAAACTAACTAAAGAATCTTCTCTAACGATTTTCTTGTCTCACCCAAAGCCACCCTGCTTTCTAGGCATTCTTAGCTTGCCGTTAATTGGTTTGAACTCTAAGCCTTCTCGCTTTGGCGAGAAAGAGATAGACTGTGCTTTAAACGTTCCAAACAAAAAGACCAAACACTAGCGCAAGACTAAGAAAACCGCTACAGAAGAAAATTAAAAAGTGTTTTTTTAAAAATTGAAAATAGTTTAGTAAATTTGTTTCCAGTTACAAAATATAAATTTATGTTATGTTAGTGGCTCAAATTAGCTGAATACAACTTTTAGGTCGTTCTCATTTAAAGTCATCAAACGGATATCGAAATTTCATTATTTTGGAAAATTTGATATTAAGTTTAAAATGCAAGAGATCATTTCAAAATAAAGTTATAATATACTTATAGGTAAGAGCAGTACACTTTTTTCCTATTTTACCCGTTTTTTAGAGTTTTTGTTTTGTGCGATTTGTCAGGTTCGTCACTATGTCGCAAATCTTAAGAAATTAGGTTTATATTCAAGCCAGGAAATTACATTTTTGTAATTAATTTCTTTGAAGCGAAAATTTGTTCCATTGGCTGTTTTCTAACATCATAGAATTATTTTATAGGTATATATTTTTTGCAATAGTGACAAGCCTGACACTAGTGTAACGAACTTGACATTACCAATGTAAACACACATAGAATTTTATTTATTTTGAAACATTTTTTGGCAAAAACTCACGATACAAGATTTTGAAATACGGGAAATGATGTTGGAACAAAAAATGTACGAATAGTGACGTAGCTGACCGTGACGATCCTGACATTTTAATAAAAATGAGACCATTTGACTATTGCCGGCAACTCACAAATTAATATGAACCTAACCTAACTTTTAGTTTCGTTTGCTCTACGTAAGGCATTTATTAGAGAATTATTGAAATACAGCCAGGCTATAATTGTGCCAGGCACTATTTGGCACATTCACATTGAAAACTGACAGTTTATCCTTTAAAATTGACTTGATTTAAATCTTTTGTCGTTTATTTTCAATTAATAAAAGAAGGCACTATTTATTCTGGTTCATATAGTAAACAAAGGCCGTGTGTTGAAAGATCACAGCTGATATTACAATGTGAAGGTGTCAAAATTGTGCCTGGCACTATTATAGCCTGGCTTTATTTCAATAATTCTCTATTGTTTTTAAAAAATTATAAATACGTTACAAGTTATTTGCGTGACGTAACTGACAAGTAATAAATATACGCAATTGAAATTCACCATCAAACACTATTTTAAGTACTGTATTTTATTTAAAAAATCACTATTTTACACCGCGTGGTTATTAGACTTTCTTTGGTAAACTGGCCGATACCTGGAAAAGTAAACTGGTCTTGTTTTCGAATTTTACACTGTTTTACAAGTAGTGAAAGCTGACATAATTTTCGGGAACAATACTCTAAAACAAGTTAATATAGAGGAGTAGAAAATGTTTGCATTTTTTGGCAAAGAGTGAAAACTAAAGTTTTCATCTTTCACACATTATTTAAATTTTTTAAGAATAACAATATTTTTATCGAAAATGTACAAAAGCGTGTAAGCATCTAAGCAAGGGACCGTGACGAACCCTGACAGTTTGTTACTTTAAATTCAAATAAGTCAAATTTGGAAAAATATTTACCCAATATTTTTTTATAACCAGATATAATGCTGTTTTTAACTTCTAATCAACCAACTAATTTCCTTTAACGAGCAAATAATTTTAAAAAAATCTTAGGGATACTAGTTGTCAGAGTTAAATAAGAAGGACCCTTTTATTAAACTACAGCGATCCTGAAAACCAAAAACAAGTAGCTGGTGTTGCCATAATTCCTACTTATTCTTAACCTAGTCCTTAATCGGATGATAATGTGTAAGTTCATTCAACCAAACGATTAGATTTGTTAATTTTTCTGTAATAAGGAGGGGGCTGACGTACCACCAGGTACGTTCGGTAATTATATTTTGTGTCGGGGTGTCAGTTTCAACGTGCTACGTCACAGTTAGCGCCATACTAGCCAGTGAGATTCATTTGAGGAAGATTTCTCTATTCACCCAAGTTTAAAAAATAGCTGCACGATTAGTGTCTATTAAAAACCAGATGCTACTTAATTCTGGGGACTAATGTGTAACTTTTTAGCCCTGGAATAAAAATCGGGATAAAAAGTGAAATATCAGAAAAAAAGTAAAAGACAATTTGAATGTTTATAGAGACGTACCCGAATATCACGCAGTCAGTGTCACTATAATAATTGCTTGGTACTTGGTGAAAAAAAACTTAGGAAATAGTTCAAAAGTTCGAAAAATAGCGTATTATACTTCGTGATAACGTCTATTTTTATCCCTCGACGCTAATTGTAGCTTACCCCTCCTCTCTTTGACTTAATGCTTATAATCTTTGGTTTTGATTTTTTATCAAATAAAATTTTTTTATAATGTTTTAGCATTTATACGCAAAATTACTTTATTTTCTACAAATTTTCGCCTGTGGAGCGTTTTATTTGCATTTAGGTGCAAACTTCAGACCTCTGACATATTAAATAGTGCAATTTTTTTTTTGGTATTTCATGCCTACTTAAGTAGTAAATAAAATTTTATTCCTTGGAACACAATATACTATTTATACTTAAATCACAATTTAAATGTTCTTCATAAATCTCTAAATTGTATTGCACTTAGGCCAAGCGCGGATTTGAGAGATTTGAGAAAAAGAATATGCACTTTTTGTTAATAGTTAGACGGAAGAAAGGAGAATTACGCCCCCCCTAGAATTTTTTTTTTATACAAATAATTTTTTCGTCGACTTATAACCCCCCCTAGATCCACACTTGACTCAGATTATACACTTTTGAATGAATTACCGCAAATCTAAATTAACTTTTATGTCACCAATGGTTAAAAAACAAATAAATAAATAATTAAATAAATTAAACTACAGCACGCAAATAAGCCAAGGAAAGCAATGTTTTAATTTATTTTAGTTGCTGCTGGTAAGGTATCTGTCTTCCATATCTTCGGTAATCCTAATTAAAACATCCAAATTGCGAGAGTCCTTTTAATTGCCCAGCCAATTACCGTAGTTTTTGAGCTGCTTAACTTGTACGGTTTATAATTATGTAGTCTTTAGATCGTATCTGTGCATATAGATGGCCGATTTAAAGTGATTCTGGCCTCGAATCGTAGATATAGTAGCTCAATTATATTGAGAGTAAAACCTTAAAATAAATTCAGAATAGGGTATCTATTTTTACTTTTTTTAAAGAATAATGACGAGACGCGACGGCTTGCTATGTGCCAAAAACTTTACTTGCCGGGGGCTCATTTGATATAAAATCAATCAGGGGCAGTGGCGGTTTTTCCGTAGGTTAGATAGATAGATAGATAGATATTTATTTCATTCCGAGCACCACAATACATTAGAAAGGAACAAGTCAAAAAGTAGTACATTAAAAAAAACTTACTAAGTAAAAAAAATATTTAAAAAAATCACTATTTAACATGACTTAAAACAAACAATAATATGACTTATAAAATCACAAAAAACACTAAAAAAACTAAAATAATAAAATAATAAAACGACCGAGAGACCACAACCCAAAACGTTCGGTATATTAGCCAATAGCTTCTAGGAACTCTGTTATAGAATAAAATGCATTATTGCTCAAAAATGTTTTTAACTGGGATTTAAATTTTTTATTGGACAGACTTTTTAGCTCCTCTGGAAGAGGATTATATAGGCGCAGACCAGCAAAAATTGGTGAGCTCTTAAAATACTCATGATTATGTCTTTGAATACAAAATTTGTTTCGATTTCTGGTGGCATATTGATGATAGGTTCCATTAATTGCAAAATTTGATTTAATTTTATGAATATATGTTAAAATATTAAGTAAATAAATTGATATCACAGTTAGTATTTTATGCTTTTTAAAGATTTCTCTGCAACTGGAATTATAGGGTAGATCAAACATCAGACGAAGGATTCTTTTCTGAGCGATAAGAACCCTCGTAACATCGCTAGCCTGACCCCACACAACAATGTTGTACGATATGGTCGAAAAAGCTAGAGCGTAGTAGACGCCGAGTAAGGCATTTTTAGTGAGAGAATTTTTTAAGGAGCTCAACATATAAAAGTTTTTGTTAAGTTTAGAGCACACTGAGTCAATATGCTGGCTCCAATTCAGTTGACAATCGATTATAACATCAAGATATTTTGCAGTTTTCTCAGTTTTAACAATATGGCCATTAAAATCAAAAGACCAGTTCAGGGTTGGTTGTCTGATTGTTGTAATTTCAAGACATACGGTTTTACTGCAATTGATCATTATATTGTTTTTCTTGCACCACTTTGTTAGTTCTGAAAGCATTATTTTAATATCTTGAAGAACCGCGATACTGCATTTACCTCATATAACTATAGTAGTGTCGTCACAATATTGAAAAACTAAGCCCTTAGTCATATGTTCAGGTAAGTCATTAATAAAAAGTAAAAACATTAAAGGCGCTAAAACACTTCCTTGTGGCGTTCCCAGCTCTAAGTCTATAAAATCTGAAAGAACGTCTTTGATTTTAACTGCCATTCTGCGACCACTTAAAAACGATTGTATTAGTTTTTGGAGAAGACCCCTTATGCCAAGTTTTTCAATCTTTTTTACCACAAAATCCCCATTTAGGACATCAAAAGCTTTGGTAAAATCTTGTTTGTTGTATATATGTTGTAAAAGATCGGTGAAACCCAACGCAGTGGAGAATCCTGGACGAAAACCGTATTGCTGGTTAGAAAGCACCTTGTTTTTGTTTAAAAAAGAAAGAAGTTTATCATAAATAATTTTTTCGTAGATTTTGGAAAATATGCTTAAAATGGAGATAGGACGGTAGTTTTCAATATTTTCGGAGTCTCCTTTTTTTAATATTGGGGTGACCAATGCATTTTTTAGTTTTTCGAGAAAAACTCCAGAAAAAAGTGATAGATTAAAGAGTAAAACTAGTATGTGGGAAATGTTGTAATTAATTGATTTAATTAATTTAATGGGTATACCGTCTGGACCGCAAGAGTTTTTGTTTGGTAAAGATTTAATTATCGATGTGATTTCTTCATGTGTAACAGGAGTTACCAAAAAGCTATCTGAAACCGTTTTTTTGGTAGTGGTGCATTGCGATGATAAGTTGCCATCAAAGTGATTTTGGAGTTTTTCTTGCGTACCAGTTGATAAGGAGGTACAAAAAAATATCAGCGATTTCTTCGGGTTTATGATAAAGTTGATTATCGAAGAAAATTTTACAAATGCTTTTTTCTTTTTTGGTCTTTCCGTTTAATTGGTTGATAACGTTCCATGTTTCACGTGACTTATTTTTTGCATTATTAATAATGTCGCTAAAAAAGTTGCTTTTTTTCATTTTTAATTTGCTTTTGAACTTCTTTATTTTTTATTTTATATTGATTAATTAAGTTTCGTTTTTAGTTCCTGAGAGAATTGAATTTTTTGTTTTTTATTACTAAAATTTATTTTTTTAAGAGGACATTGAACCCCAAATAACATCTCATAAAACCATAGTTTTGAAAACTCATGTTAATCAATAAAATATTTGCATATACAGCTAGAATAAAACAGTCGATAACTTTTATTGTTTCTCGAAGTATAAACAGTTGTCAAAGCTGAAATTCCACTGGTTTCTTAGTACTGTCAAAATTGTATTCTTGAAGACGTCGACTACTTCATCTGGCGACTGAAATCTTTGACCACGCAGTCCATTCTTGATTTCCGGTAAAGTATAGAAATCGTTGGGACTTAGGTCGGGACTGTATGGAGGATGGTCCAACAGTCTGACGTTTTGTTGGGTTAAAAATTCAATGGTTTTTTTCTGCTTTGTGCGAACTTGCATTTTCTTGGTGGGGGATGATTCGTCGTTCGGTAATAGTCCTTTACTCTTCCAGAGGAATTGTTGATACATGACCTGCTGTTGGGACAAATGTCGAGACCATATTTTTGGATACAGTTCGAGAACGGATAAATTTTGTTGGTTTTTCTTCATCTTGGAACACCCAAACAGACGACTGATGTTTATCTTCGGGTTTATATGATTAAATTCACGATTCATCACCACATGGAGTTTCCTGACATAAATTGACCCTAGCGTCTCTATTCTTCAGTTAACAGATGCGGTATCCAGCAGAAAACTAATTTTATTCTTACAAAATTTGTTGAATTGTGGTCTTTGAAATCCCCAATGAAGCCCCCAATCTCGCGATATGTCACATGTCGATCTTCCGTGATGAACATGCGCACAGTATCGATGTTTTCCTGGCTGACAGCTCTGTTTGATGAACCTGGCCTTGGATCGTCGCTAAGGCTAATCCATCCATGCTTGAATTTTCCATACCAATGAGAAACTATCGACGTCTGATGTAGTGCTTTATTACGGGCAACAGAAATCAACTCGGCAAGGCATTCTTGTTGAGATTATTTCCTTCGAAATTTGTAAAAAATGAAAGCCCGAAAATGTTCTCGGTTTAGTTCCATTTTTCGACTGATTGGTTAACTTCACTGTAGCTGTAAAATTAAATATATCGCACTGACGATGACGTTTTGAATTTAGGATAGGTAAAGATTGAAGTTAAGGTTTAGTAACGACATTCGATCAGTGTCGCCCTCTACGTTCCTTTATAAAAACAGCCCTCGTATACATATTTTTTATACGATTTTTCGGCGAGCGTGTGGTCTAAAAGTCCAAACAGCGTAGAACACGCTGCCCAAAGAGTGTGTGCCACTTTTCTGTTGGGTCCTTCGAACAGAGAGATTTTATCAGCAGCCTATATGAGCCAAGAGATAGTGCCAATGTTGGATTTTAGCGTTGTTATTACGTATATGTGTTTAAATAGGAGGCACAGGCCATTAGTTAGTCGCCTTACTCTCAATGTTTTTGTGCGTGCAGCATGAATGTTTTAATTTACACCCTTTACATTACATTTAAATTAATTCAGCAGAATTTTTTAATAAATCTTGAGTCATTTCATTGCGCATGTTAATTTCTTTAAAAAAAAATTAGAAACCCCAAAAATAGTAGTAGTTGATAGTAGTAGAGGCATGATTTTTAACGACTTTTGTGTGAAAATCGCCTGTGGAAAAAAGTGCACAGAAGAAAAATTGAAACAATAATAATTCCGGCAAATAAAACCCAAAAAAGTAGTCTCTACATCTTGATGCACCAAATCCAAATTTGGGGTTTGTTTTGCCCATACAGCCACAAAATTTGGAATAAATTGCACAAAACTTGATCAAAGTATTTCAATATTACACGGTGAAGTTGCGGATATGGTACATTTTCAAAGCCATCAAATCAATTTACTTCGGAGAGCTTCTTTATAAAAAACATTGACATCATTTAAAAAAATTTCTATGTTGTTTTAGCAAGTTTTGATTTTTTTGTGAATGCGCGAAAAATTGCAACGTTTTTATATTATAAGGACCCCGGATAAGCAGGTTTGATGAAACATAGAGATCACTTTTTATTTTATGTGCAGGTGCAAGTGTTATCTACGACCTTGGGGTAAGAAAAAAAACCCATTCTAGGCCTACGACCTACAATACTAGTCTAATGGACCATTTATGCTGTTAGGATAATTATGAACCTAGACATTTTCATAAATATTAAAATGGTTTACAAATAATAAAAGATCTTCAAGTTTTGAATATTTTGCTAAGTTTTAAAGTTTTTATAAATTTCAATTAAAAAAAATTCTAATATTTTAAAAAAAATTTCAAATATTTTTAAATTTGTAAAAATTTTTCGAAATTTATATATATTCAGGTTGTCTAATAACTTAGATGCCAGAGTGCAGCAGGTGATAGAGGAGGTTATTTCCGTTAAAAACGTTTATATAACAAAGGTTTTACAAAAAAAAAAACAAAATTTATTACAGTCAAATAAATACTTTGTTGTAATTGTAATCCAAAAAATATATTCTTTCGTTTTTAATAAAATTTAAGAAGATATAGGCTGTCAAAATAACTTCCACAAATGTATAAAAAATTAAAATCTTTTGAAAATGGATAATTTTTACTTACTTATTTTTTTTTTTAAATATCAATGATATTTTATTAATACATATATCTCCATAGAAGCTTATTTTTATTAACAAAAATGTCAAGAAAATCATGGCGTTTAATATGGCATTATAAAAGTTTGTTCCAAAAAAATAGTTTTTCCTGAAAAAAATTGACGGCATCATACTTTTTAAAAATATTTTTATCTCCATTTATTGCTGTTGTTACACGACCTTTAAATTTACACACCTTATTTAATGGTGAGCAAAATTAAGATGATCAAGTAACCTGTAACAATAATAGGCACCATTCTAAATCTAAAGACTTACATTTATTTCGTTATGATTTTTCCATACGTCTAAACTTTGCTTTATTTGAGGTCCCTGTGCGCTGTTTTACTATGTAGCGTTTTTTCCGTTGCTATTATTTTCTTTTCGCTTTTATCCTGTGCATTTATTTACGATCACCGTTTTACCATTACCCCATCCAGACTTTTGCTCCAGAACCGCCCTTGCCACAACACCGAATTGGTAGCCAGAAAAACCTACCTTACTACCTCTTTTTAAACCAATATCACTCAAAATTTATATAAAGTTGTATACGTCATGCGCCGGTGTTTCCTACTCTGTTTTAAGCCTAGTTTATTTAATTTAATTAAATTAAACTGATTTATGCTATAAAGCCAGGCAGTAATAGTGCCAAGCAGTATTCTGAGAGTTTCGCATTGAAAACTGACAGTTGATTTTTAAAAAATTAAAAACAATGGCCGTATTATTTTCGTTTCTTATAGAAAACATTTCGTCGAAAACAATAGGCCAGGCATTAGTAGTTCCGGGCACTATTCTGACAGTTTTCCATTGAAACCTGACAGTTGATCTTTCAAAATTGACAATCCAAAGTCGAATTTATGAATACAGTCGTTTATTTTTCAATCCTAGTGGCGGCACTAATAATTCCGGCTCTTTTATGCGAAACTGTCAGACCATCACTATTTGTGCCTGGCTTTATTGCAATAATTTCCTAATATCTACCTTCCCTAGCCATTAGGACTAGAAAGAAAAAAATAATTTTAAACAATTCCACAGTTTTTTTTTAAATTAAATGATAAAAATCATCCAAAACAGGGCTCCAGGCAAAACAAAAACTTTGTTTTTCGGTCGGATGAATCGATTTGTCGTCGGTTTGTGTGTCTGTACCCGATAACTCAAGCTCAGCAACAAAATTAAATTTCCAAAAATAAACCTCCTCTCATACCAGCGCCATGTTTCTTCAAACAAAAGCGATTTAGCTCATCCGTCCCCCGATTTAATGGGTATATTTGTGCACCCGTTTAGCGGCGTTGATTGCCATTTATCTAAGGGATGTGGGAAACGTAACTCCCTTTTAAAATACCTGTCCTGTTAGTAGCTTACCAACCGTATCCAAGTGGGGAAGCTAAATTTACTATCTAACACTTTGTTAGTTTAGGGACATTCAATGAAAGTAACAGATATTTTGCATTCAAGTGCCAGTTGTAACATAACGGGATTTAAATATAGATGGTATTTTTGCCAATTCGGCCCAGTTTTGCAGAAAGCGACCAACCCACATAATAGTAAAATTAAAGCTAACGTTATTTTTCGATTTGTTTTGACCCATTCATCATTTTGCATAAAACGACCAAATGCTATCTTACCGATTTAAGGTCAAAATCTACTACCAAAAGAAATACCAATTTATTAATCTTCAATTATTTTTCTGCAGAAACAATCCAAACCACTTGGTCGATAAATTACTTGTCTTGTTTTTTAAAAATCATTTCTGTTTTGCTGTTAATTGCGAAATTTCTGTTTTACGGAAAGCATCCAAGCCACATTTCGTGTGGGTTAGATGCTTTTTACAAATCTGGGTCCTAATTTTCCGTTTTGCAGAAAGCATCCAAGCCCCAAAAAATCAATGCCACAATTAAAAAAGCAAGTTTTTTGAAAAATACTTGTTTTTTGTAAGGATTCACACAAAAAAAGGTTTAAATGTAGCGGTTTATCAATATCTTGGCTAAAACAATTAATTTATTTAAAAAAATATATTTTCTAATTTTCGACAAAACACACTTCGAGTGGGTTGGATGCTTTTTACAAAACTGGGTCTAATTGTGTTTTTAAATAGTTTTAATTGAATATTGTATTTCATATCAACAAGCATTAAATATATGTAAGAATAGGTTAATCATAACAAAAACATTTCATGTTAAAAAAGCCAAGTACGCGTACGGTATTCCGTAAAAACAACTGCGATAAAAGTAAAGCCAAGTTCTCCAATACAAACTTAAAAATGAATGGTTCTTACTAGTTTGGAAATGTTTTTTTAAACTTTGCTATAGGGATTTTTTCCAGGGGCTTGGTCATAATTTCTATCAGTCTGCCAAATTTCAGCTTTGTAGCATGTCTGGAAGTACAGTAGAATTTTGATGATCTATACATGAGTGAGTGAGTGCCAATTTCGACGTTTATTGAAATTTCGTAACTACTTTACTACTTTCTGGAATTCCATGAAACTTGCAAAGGTTTTAGATAGGTCAAATATCGACTAAAATGTTTCAAGAAAAGATCGTACGGCGCGCGAACTTGGCGAGGCACTGTGGTGCCCTCAGATAATAAGTAAAATTTATGGCAACGCAGCTGTTTTTAGGCATGATTTTCAAGATCGCTGTATTTTAATAAAAGTTATACTGATCTCTCCTTGGAGCCACTAACATTAAAATAATTTACATTTTGTAACTGAAAAAAAATTATTTTCAATTTTTAAGAAACACACTGTGTAATTTTGACATGGTACGGATTTCTAAATCGATGCTTTTCTCACTTACGATGGTGTCTTTTGTCCTTGTTTAGAGCGTTTAAAGCACATTCTTTCTCTTTCTCGGCAGAGCGTTATAGCATTAGGGTTCGAGCCAATCAACGGCAAATCGGGCGTACAAGCAGGGTGGTTTTCACCGAGGCAAGAAAAGCCGTTAAAAATCATTCCTGAGTGGTTTTCAGTACGCTTCACTTCGCTTGATCTAAGCACGTCTTTGTTGTTAGACTTGGGAGGGGGGGTTTCGGTGCGCCCTTGTTTAAAATAATGTTTCTTTTTCTAGATTTGTTAAAATCAAATACAAACCTTTTGTTGCACTAAAATCGGCGTTTTTAATCATCATAACATCGCAAACCTAAACAGTAATATTAACTAAATTCAATCGACATTAAAAATGTTGCTCAATAAATATATTTCTAACCATATCCAACAAACATAAAGAAAGGTTCCTAATAAAACCTTTAATATTGAAGCCATATATTAAAGTTTTTAAAGAAGAAAATTGAACAGGTATGTATGATTTTTATTACCTTTTTTTTTTATTTGAAAAACACTTATAGTAGTACTTCCTCCAAGAGCCGCAAAATTTCCATCCGAAGTCTTAATAAATGATAAATTTAATAACGATTAATGCTTTTATCAGTCATCTAAGTTGTTGCACTAATTGGCAAGATTGAAGGCTTGGCCATTCGATTTGACAGTACCACTGTCAAAGCTCTCGCTTTGCTCACAGTAGTAGACCAGTAAATAAAACTTTTAAAAGGGCAAAAAGAGCAAACAATTAGAAACAACATGAAAACTATTGAAAATAAAAGAAAATCTATCGCAGCCAATAGGAAAATAAAATTAGACTCGATTTGAGTTATTGGGGTAAAATGGATGAATAATGTTTTTTTTAACGGTTTTTCTCCTATAGAAATAAATAAATAAAATTCTTGTAATTTTTCCTTTATGTTTTCGTGATGCTCATAGAAAAATAACTGTTCCTAACACTTGCAGATTTCTCATTTTCCGCACAGAAATGCTTGAAAGAACTCACTACGCATTGTTCTGTAAGCGGCATTTGAGTGCGGAAAAATTAATTGTCTACACCACACTGGCTAGGAAAATAACAATTTACTGGAATGCAAATGGACAACTTGATTTTCTACACTATTTCTAGTTGCGAAACTTCTATTTTTCCGCACTAGTGGAGAAAACATTTTTCGCACAAAAATGTCAAGTTTTAAAAAATCCTGTATGAATTTAGAGTTTCTTCTGATAAAATTTCCTGTGAAATGCCTTGGTTGCTATGGTGTAAAGGTAAGGTATTAGATTTTGCTAAAACGCTTTTTAGCTCACACATATACTATACTATAGTAGTGTGAGCTATGGTGAACCTAATTTTTTCGAGAAAAAACAAGTTGCTCCGATTTCAAAATTTTTTATATATCTTTGCGTTTCAGATGATTTTGAAACTTTTTTGTTGCGCCGTCTGTCCGTCTGTCTGTCTGTCTGTCTGTCTGTCTGTCTGTAACGACCAACGCGCATAACTCAAAAACCGCTTAGCCGATTTTAATGAAATTTGGTACCTAGGCTGGGTTTTGGGCCGAGATGGTCCCATTTAAAAATGAACAAAATCCACCGAACACAAACCAAATAAAAGGGTGGGGGTAGATTTCAAAAATTAGAGTTTATGGGGAAATATGGTGTGTGTGATATCAAACGAAAGGTAATTGAGTCTGGAGTTAAACAAAATACATTTTAATTTATTTAAAAAAAAGGGTGAGGGTATATTTTAAAAATTGTAGTTTAAGTGAAAATAGGGCTTGTGTGATATCAAACGAAAGTAATTGAGTCTGGAGTTAAAAAAATACATTTTAGTTTTTAAAAAAAGGGAGGGGGTAGATTTGAAAACTTGGAGTTTAAGTCAAAACATGGCTTGTGTGGTATTAAACGAAAGGTATTTGAGTCTGGAGTTCAATAAAATATACTTCAGTTTTTAGTTATAAATCAAACAAGTTTCATGGCTAATCGGGCAAAAAGGAGTTTTTTGTTTCCCTTATATTTTTCCGTGGGTAGCTTGAAAGCTTAACCTCACGGGGGTCCAAGATCTAATGGACACCTAATAAGTGTTGACAGTTAACCGTTTCGTCCTTATGGGACTCCTCAGAACACTGCTGGTCAAGTGACAAATCTTGCGAAGTTAATAAGACGGTTTTGTCTCTAATTAAATGTAATTAGTGAGCGAACTATAGCAAGATGCTACCCACGGAAAAATATAAGGGAAACAAAAAACTCCTTTTTGCCCGATTAGCCATGAAACTTGTTTGATTTTTAAATTCACGGGTATGAAATTTCACTTTTGTTTTTAGTTATATTAGCTTTCAAGTAGATACACTAAAACTATAGTACCCAGTGTGAGCTTATGTGCCCATAGATTGGCAGAGTATTTTTTAAGAAGAAGTAGCGTGATGTGGTGTGGATGTATTTTGGAATTTTTTTCTTATAATTTAATTGCTTTATGTTTTCCTAAAGCTTGTAGAAAAACAATTGTTCTTAAAGCTTGCAAAAACCTAGTTTTCCGCACTCGCTACGCATCGTTTGGTCAACGTAGCAAAATCTATTTTAGAGAAACAGCTTTTAAAGATTTTCACAATTTGTGTTTTATTATGATTTCATCTGGTATTGGATTATATTATCTAATTTTTTTGTCAAACAATGCTAAACTGAATGATTAGGGACCTTTTGGCATTTCCCATTTTTATCTTCTATTTGAGGCATGCGCAGTTACGTGGTTTGCACCTTATGCTTTATTCAAAGATAGGGTTTGACCTAACTTATGTTCCAATAATGCAGGCTCTATCGATTCTATTTAGCCTTCTTCGATCCATCTTTGGACATAGGCCTCCCCCAATATCTTCCACTCTTCTCTGTCTGTCGCCCTGTTCATCCATCTAGTCCCCGCATGTTTCTTCAATTCGTCCGCGCATTTCATTTGGGGTCTTCCCCTACTTCTTTAATTTTATATGCATGCTATTAGTTCCTTTATTTAGAGACAGACAAAAAATGTAATGCAAATTTAAAATATTTTGATACCAGACAATTATTTCAAGAGCTACCAATGCGGGGTAATCCGCAGATTTAATTTTATGCCAGTTATTGAATATTATTTTTCATTAGAACTGGTGTTTATGTGTTGTTTGGCAACAGTGTTCACCAACTAACCAAGTAAACTTGGTACTAACCAAGTACGTAAAAAAGTAAGAAGTAAACACTAAACACAGACCACATACCCAATCCTATATTTTCCTGGCAGTTTTTCATCGATATTGCTTTCAGTTTTTCTATAATTGTTTTCGGCCCTTTTTAATTAATTTTGCGTACATAACACAAAACAGGCTTTTGATAGATAAATAAAGGATAAATAAAGAATAAAAAAGTGGTGTCTGCAAAGGTCAAAATTGGGCTTCTAAAAATCACGTGACATCTGTCATTAAATATCGCATTTAAAAAGGATAAAGTTAGGACGTGCAAAAGGTCCCTATTATCGAATACCTTTAGGTATAAAGATATGTTACCAACTCTGTTTCCCTCTTTGAAAATATGGTGATAGAATTTATCAGTGCACACATCATTACTTCTTGGCAATTATTTGCTGGGGATAAAATAGCTATTAACAGTCAATTTTATCTAAACCATTTCACTTTTATAATATTATAATGGATTTATCAAGTCAAGACCATTGTGTTTTAGTTTTATTCCAAGTGGGAACCCATAATACTTATGTATGTACCTAAACTGTGGAAAGTTGCGGAAGTTATCATGATTCTCAAACCGGGAAAGCCACTCCATGACGTGTAATCTTACAGGCCAATATATTTGTATTTGAAAGACAAGAAATTATTCCATCCCATCAATCTGGGTTGTGAGACAAGCATTCCACGATAGAGCAAATAAACTAATATAACAGAAAAAGCACTACAAGAGGGAAAAGTTTGTTCTGCAGTGTTTCTAGATGTAGCACAAGCATTTGGCATAAAGGCCCTAATTTTAATCTAAAACGTTTCTGTCAAAACCTTATTCTGATATTTTGGAATCATACACTGAAAAACTTATGTATGAATTTACTTTGACTTTGGAAAATAAGGTTTTTATTTTATACAATATAAAATGTAAATTTGTCATTAAATTACAGTAATTTTCCTTTTGGGTAAAAAAATACAAAATATTTGTGAATAACCAAAAAAAAGTGAATCATCACAAAAACATTTCATGTAAAAAAGCCAAGTACGCGAAAATGGCATTCCGTAAAAAGAATTGAGATAAAAGTACAGCCAAGTTTTCCAATACAAATTTCAAAATGAAAGGTTCTTACTAGCTTGGAAATATTTTTTTAAACTTTGCTATTACAGCCAAACTTCTTTATTTATCTATAGTTAGCATTGGATTTTTTACATAAAATGTTTTTGTTATGATTTCACTTCTTTTTTAAAGGAATTGGATAATACTTAATTTTTAAAGTAGTAAAATATGCGGAATATTGTTCAAAACTTTTGCCATGCCTTACTTAAATTTTTGAGATTTTTTAATTTTTTTCCATGGTTTTATCGTAGTTCCTATCAGCCTTCCAAAGCTCAGCTCTCTAGCGTTTCTGAAAGTGCACAATGTTACTTTTACATAACTTTACATGTATAGGGGAGGGAAATAAATTAAAATTGTCGTGTTTTTAAATTTTGTCCTATAGTTTTATCATAGTTCCTATTAGTCTTCCAATGCTCAGCTCTCTAGCGTTTCTGGAAGTGGATAATGTTACTTTTACATAACTTTACATTTATAGGGGAGGAGAGTAAATAAAAATATTGGACTTTTTAAATTTTTTCCCATGGCTTTATCATAATTTCTATCAGCATTCCAATGCTCAGCTCCCTAGCATTTCTGGAAGTGGGCAATGTTAGTTTTATATAAATTTACATTTATAGGAGAAGGAAGTAAATTAAATTGTTGGTGTTTTTAAATTTTTTCATATAGTTTTATCATATTGTCTTTCAGTCTTAAAAAGTTCAGCTCTCTAGCGTTTCTGGAAGTGAGCAGTGTTACTTTTTCATAACTTTACATTAATAGGGGAGGAAGTAAATTAGAATTTTGGGGTGGTTTAATTTTTTTCTATAACTTTATCATAGTTACTATCGGTCTTCCAAAGCTCAGCTCTCTAGTATGTCTGGAAGTAGGCAATGTTACTTTTACTTAACTTTACATTTATAGGGGAGGGAAGTAAATTAGAATTTTGGGGTGTTTTAATTTTTTCCTATAGTTTTATCATAGTTCCTATCAGTCTGCCAAAGCTTAACTCTCTAGCATTTCTGGAAGTGGACAATGCTACTTTTACATAACTTTAAATGTACAGGGGAGGGGAGTAAATTAAAATTTTGGGGTTTTTTGATTTTTTCCTATAGTCTTATCATAGTTCCTATCAGTCTGCCAAAGCTGAACTCTCTAGCATTTCTGGAAGTGGGCGATGCTAATTTTACATAATTTTAAATGTATAGGGGAGGGGAGTAAATTAAAATTTTGGGGTTTTTTTATTTTTTCCAGGGGTTTGGTCATAATTTCTATCAATCTGCCAAATTTCAGCTTTGTAGCATGTCTGGAAGTACAGTAGAATACTGATGATCTATACATGAGTGAGTTAGTGAGTGAGTGGCAATTTCGACGTTTTTTGAAATTTCGTAACTACTTTACTACTTTATGGAATTCCATAAAACTTAGAGGGGTTGTTAACTCCATAGAGATCTACGACTGGGCAAAGTTTGAGATTCGTAGCTTATTCCGAAGTAGAGTTTTAGGTAGGTCAATTATCGGCTGAAATGTTTCCAGAAAAGATGGTTACGGCGCGCGAACTTGGCGAGGCACTGCCGTGCCCTCAGATTTACGCTTTTTAAAATACATATTTTAAGTGAATTTTATTTAAAAAAATTGTGATTTAATTATAGGTATAATACAGCCGCTTATTTGGAAATATAATAGATTTGATGTTTTTACAAAATAATTGTAGATTTGGCCGGCAAACGCATTGTGAATTTACAAAATATTTTGGTAAATACACATAATAATTTGTGAATTCACAACAGAGCTTGTTATAATATCTTTATAAATTGGTAGATAACCCTAAAACAGACAAATATAAGGTGTGGCAGGGGCTAGTTCTTCTACCCAACTACATCAAGCAATTGACTCAGAATTTTGGCACATTTGAACACACTTTTGGCTATTTGAAGTGGAATAATAAAATGTAATACTAGAAGTTAAAACTAGTAAGCTAGGTTAAATTTAAAAAAAAATTGGGCTTTGTTCGTGTTTAGGGAGAACTTTTTTTACTTTTTTATTATTATTAATAAATATATGCGTTGTCATTGATATAACGTACTGTTTTTTTCAAATACCAAATTGCAAATAATGCAAGGACCTAAAACTAACAAGTGAAATTAAAGAAAAAAAAATAAGAAAACAGTTTTCTGTCTTCGGCCGGGACTCGAACCCGGGATCTCTTGCTCTGTACGCAAACGCTCTCTACATTAAGCCACCGAAGACTATACATAAATTTTCGGAAAACTTCCATCTATGAATGTCTGCATTGTCTCAAAACAAGAACGAGAAACTCTCAGGGTATCAACTCGACCAAGCCATCCAACTGATCTCTCTAATTCTTCCTTTCCACTGTCAAAGGTAAGAAAACTCAAATCAGACGTAAAGTACCAATCAATTTCTTAAATTTCACTTGTTGTTTATAATACTGGATTTTCTTGCAGAAATTCA
Organism: Aspidapion aeneum; assembly: GCA_963576565.1. Taxonomy (NCBI): domain Eukaryota; kingdom Metazoa; phylum Arthropoda; class Insecta; order Coleoptera; family Brentidae; genus Aspidapion; species Aspidapion aeneum. The sequence continues at coordinate 14,271,877 of OY755042.1, forward strand.
AAACCACAATGCATAAAGGCTGCTTGACATGGTGCATGACAATAAAATTTGCAGGCAAATGCATGAAATTTTGCCCAGGTGCATGCGCAGTACAAATCCAGCTGATTGTTGCAAGCAATCCATTTTTATCGGTCCGGTGCCATTTTTTTGCATGCAAACTGGGGAATTTTTACCTAGATTCTGGGGAATCCATGCATGGCCATGCACAATGTCAAACGAAAAAATGAAAAACGATTTTTTGCAGGCAACAATTTGACCGAAATTTTTTGCTTGCAAATATTTGCAGCGCGTCATGCACCATCTCAAGCGGCCTTAAGGGAATTTTTTTAAAGTTATTAGAAAAAAAGAAAAAATGTTAAGAATCTGCCTCGGTCTACCCTACTCATTTTGAAATAAAAACATTGACCAAATTACCTTGCTCTTCCCTATTAGGTAGATAAGCATAAGTCATTTGATAAATAGAGTATCAATAAGTACTTTGGTTAATATACCGGTTTATGCATTTGCCTCCGCAACATAGGGATGTACTGTCTTGCCCCCCTTTACAAATTTTTTGTAGATACATAGGTTTTCTGGATTTAGTGTAATTTCTGGTAACTTTTAAGTAGGTCAGACCCGAGGGGTGGCTCGGTATTTCCTTTTGGTGTACATGTTAGGGGAAATACTAGGAATTACCATTGCAATTTGAGGAAAGACTGGGAAATACCAGGAAATACCGTAGGTATTATACCGTAGGTATTTCCTTTTGGTGTATAATAATCGATGATCGAGCCACCCCTCGGTCAGACCTCATAAATTTTATACACAACTAGGAATAAGCACTATACTCAAATAAAACTTTTTTGATATATTCGTGACAAAAGAAAAATTGAGGCCAGTTATTTTTGTCAAATCACTTTGTTCCATTGTGACTGGGCTTTATTATGGTTATTAACATACAGTGCTAAAATAATTGTAACACATAAAATCCCTATGGTGCGGAATTGCGGAGGCAAACGCATAACCCGGTTATGTAACAGGAAACGAAAAAATAAGAACTTTATTTTTGATTATTATTTATTAATTTTTATTTTGATTGATTTTCTTGCTAATTTTTTTGTAATATTGTACAAAGCAGAAATTGCGCATTAACTAAAATATAAAAAAAGCATAAAATAAATAAAATGTATGTAAAAACTAATAAAGTAATTTGTCCCTAGAAATTGGATACGAGCCATAAAGTGCGTGCTAAACGTCATAAAACGACGGATGACGGGTTTCAACTTCGATACAATTCCGTGGAATTTTGACATCATTACGGGCAGCTACAACTGAACACCCCCTAATTAAAACATGTTTTAATTACAACTTAAAACATGATTAATATTGGTGAAACACATGTCAGTTTAGCACTGCATACCTCTTAATGAGGCAGATAGCGAACCCAGGCATTCTTTTAACACACAAACATTAAGTTTGATGCTTGCATCCGGGCTATTGGGAATTGTACCTGAACGCACGCTAGTTAGGACGAAATCGGTGGGACATTCTAAATTGGTCCTGCCAAACTTGCTACATCCCATTTATTTTTAACATTTCAAAAGTTAACTAAGTTCTAAAATCAAAACTACTTGGTTAAAATCGCAGTTTCAGTGGCGTATATAAGGGGGGCCTGGGGGGCCCGGGGCCCCCCCGAAGCTAAGATTTTTTTAGATATTTTCCACATATTTTATGAATATAAACATAAAATAGCATAAAATACGGCCTCATGAGGGCTCGGGCCCCCCTCGTACTTGTCTTGGCCCCCCCTGAAAATGTTTTCTATATACGCCACTGCGCAGTTTATAATATTAAGCCGCGTATTAATTTGAGGTCTAATTCGCATGACTCGCTGTGAGGTCGAACGCGCATACGTACGTGTAGGTGTCTTGAAGGCGTGGCCAACAGAACACGCATGGACCCGAGGCATGCGACGCAATTCGATCAGCGTGGGAACTCCAAACGAGCATGCAGTTGAATATTGTGCTTAAGGCGCGTCTTCACTTGAGCATGAATGCGAACGAGACATTCGTTTCGTCTCGCAGCGGCGCATGCAAATTCTGCCTCAAATAAATACGCGCCTTTACAGATGAGCATTTAACCAGCAGTCGCATGATATTCTGAAAAATCTAATGTGATTTAAGTACGCATAAAAAATATAGGGCTCAAGTATATTGCACTTTTTCCTGACCGACCCCCTCTAAAATTTTAAAATGTCAAACGGGTTGGGCAAGACACTTATTTTTTTTGTTTCAAAATGTTTTAATAAAATATCTAATGTCAAAAGTGACGTTTAAATGGTCAAATTTTTAAAGAAATTTTTTGAAATAAATATTTTTAACACAGTCTCTATTTCAAAAATGATTGAGTGGGCTGTAATAATATAAGTTAAAATTTGAATTTGAAGCATATTAAATTGTACATTCACATTTAGATCGAAAATCATTCTTAAGTAATCTCTCAAGAAATGCAAAAACAAAACTAGTGTCACCATATATTTTTTTGTCAAACTATTATAATAGGTAGATAAGTATTTTTGGAATGGGCTTACAAAAATACAAAGATTGTTCGAATTTACGGAACTATTCATGGATTTTCTTGTAAATTCACAAATTTAGTTGTGTTTGGGGGTAATTACCCTTCGTACACCAAGAAATACAAAACTTCTTTCTTTTTCTTCAAAATTTCTAATTAAAACAAACAAAACATTAATTGTCTTGGAAGGCGAAACAAAAGACTTTATGCAAAAAAGTTTTTTCTAGAAATAAGACCAAGTAATTTTTTTGGAATAAACCAAATGCATTTTATAATGAGAGATGGTTTGCCTTTAGTCAATGGAAGATTCCAAGAAAAAAAATTGTGTGTGCTTAAGATCACACGGCAGAAGTGTAAACTTTAACAAGGCGAAATTAATAATACTGGCTTTCATCTGCATCATCATATCGCTCGCTGAATGTTCCTCTCACAGTTGGTCGACTCGAGCCGACTTCACCCGAATGAGCGTTACATAGCTGTAAGCCGAGCCTGACGGCTCAGTTCAATTCATTATCAAACGCGCTTAAAGAAGTTTACACTTCAAAAATTATATTCTTTTGATGCGGATGTGTTGCTATCTGTGTATGTGTATTCAGAGACAAAATAATAAGTTTTTAACCCATGCCGAATTGACTTGCATCCAAAATTACCTAATTTTGTTCCCCACCTCGTTGCCTCCACAATTATCACCCCGTTGGAATTGGCCATTACTGCTTTGGTTTTAATTAACCAGCAGCGGCGATGTCATTATACACTAATTTGACATTGGAAGCAGCAATTCGGAGATAAGTTTGGTATTGGTATTTTGGAAATACAGAGGCGTCGATAAAATTGTTTTCTGTAGATGAGGTAAAGTTTTTTATTTAGGTCAGTATTGCCAGCAGTTGCGGAGCGTGACAAGCTGTAAGACTTGATGACATACTGTCACACTTGAGCATTTTGAGACATTCAAGATGGCGGCCGATAAGGGATTAAAAATTTTAAAAAATTACTTTTAAAAACATTAAAACACTGGGTGCAATCTATAGCTACTGGCATGCCATTAAACATAGCAAAAGGCCCGACCCCCATTTCTTTAAGAATGTAGTCAAAATAGCCGTCTTGGATTTTAGACTGTTTTTGTCTTTATTAGTTTTTACTGAGAAAATTATTATTTTTTGAGAAAATTTGAAATTTGTATTAGAGAACTTGGCTTTATTTTTATCTCAATTCTTTTTACGGAATACCATTTTCGCGTAAATGGCTTTTTTTACATGAAATGTTTTTGTTATGATGTGCATTTTTCCTTAAATTGAAAAAATGGGTATTCAATATTTAGTATTGCCTTTCAATAAGTATATATACCTAAATAACTTTTTTAATAAACAGTTTTCAGAAAAATTATTATTTGGAAGAGAACTACATAAAAAATAATTTTAATATATTTTTCTATGGGTTGGACAATAACCCCTAACCGCCGTCCCTGCAGAAATAAAAGCAACCAATGTTAAAGGGACTTTTTATTTTGGTATTGTTTGACCGTTTAGTTTAATTGGACGACGTGAAGTATTTCAAATATGCATAATTTTGTCCCGACGTATTTTAATAAGGTGTACTTGAGCAGAACATCTGTTGGATGGCCTGGGTACTAATTTTAAACAATGTAATTAATTAGTGAGATATTTTTCTTATTAGGAATTTAGTGGAAACAAGTCCTAAAGTAATGTGTATGATACCTGTCGTTGAAGGACTTTTTACAAGCATTATCAGCGTGAACAGGTGACTAGAATTTTATGCAAAATTGTGAACTGACAGCGTCGCACACAGGCGCGTTTTACCAAAACCCTGGCCAAAACCTAGGACTGTAGAGTTTAGAGTTTATTAATAAAAAAAACAAATGTTTTATACATTCTTCAGAAAACTGATCTCTGCTACAAAAAATACTTAAATCTAAAGCAAGTAAAAACAAAGATAAAAAAAAACATTTTAAAATACATCTTATGGGCACTGTAAAAATTGACGTCAAAGCATTAATAATAGGTGATAATAAAAATTAGATACATTACATTGAATTTAGCTAAAACTTTTACCATTTACAGTTACTGTCAAGTTTAGAATTGTAATGTTACAGTTATTTATCACAGTATTTTTTAGGAAAAGTGATTGTTGAACTGAAAATTTTAAATCTGTTATTTGTTAACATTTTTCTTGAAAAAATTGTTTTATTTTATGCTTAAATCACGGATCACCCAACAAACAAATAGAGAACTCAGTTTGAGGGGGGAGGGGGATGCTACGCGCATCTTTTACGCAGTCTGCCATTCTGGGGTTAAACAGTCCAGCGGCGGATTCTGTATTTCATTTTTTTTAAAACTTTTATCACGTGTTAAGCATTAATTGTGTATAGAAGTGAATTTTGTGTTTTATATTTGTGATTTTATATTTTAAACAATGGGAACTGTTTATGCAGTAACCGATTGTAAATCCAGGCGACAGTATACCCTTAATCAAAGTTATTTTCGATTTTACACTATTTTATCTTGTGATTTTTTTAAACTTTTGCCCTATCCTATAAAGGGTGTTCAATAATTAAATGTCTCAGGAGATGAATCTGTAAATGATTTAAGTACAGAGTTCTTAAGGACATAGTTCTACAAACCCTTTGTTTTTGTTTTTTTAGTTTTTCTTTAATGCTGTTGCAGGATTTCTTATATCTATCTCAAATTTTAAAATGCGCCGCTGTTAGATCCTAAAAGCAACATATTCCGCCATCAAGACGTCGGCATCGGGTCTGTCAACGGAGTTTAAAGCTAAATATTAAAAAACAAAAAATAAACGCAATCAGCGTTGATCTGACCCAGTAGCGTTTATGGAAAAAAGTTTCGGGGGGGGGGGGGCGTCTGAGACAGTTTTGGGGAGGGGGGGCATTTTATTTTATGTTTGTCTTCATGAAATATATCGAAAATCTCAAAAAAATCTTAGCCCGGGCCCTCCCTTTTATATACGCTACTGATCTGACCTAAAAGACAGTATGTGTCGTAGGTCACGTGATGGATTCTCTCTTTCAATCCATATTTTCATCGATCGACGATATAGCAGTTTTACTCACCTGCTGCTGTTTTAGTTTCTCTCGTACCCAAGGAAACATATGGTGAGAGACAAAACCGATAATTAACTTAGCAAGGGTGTCACATTGACCAAGCAGTGTTCTAAAGAGTCCCATAAGGATGACACAGTTAACTATCAACACTTATTAGATGTCCCACCCACGTAAAAATACGAGAGAAACAAAAAAACACACATTCGCGTAAAACAGAGATAGGGTCTGCGGCTTTCGGCACGTTTGTCCCACACTTTAGATTCTAGTTTTAGACTCAGAAAAAATTCCAACTTCTTGAAGAAATGTTCGATGCTTTTCAAAGTTAAACCTCTTAATTTCAACAGATTGTGGCCTAAAATTTGTCTCCTAAAGTTCATCCTTTCAAGCAAATGGTGCGACGACCACAAAACATTTTAATTTGTTAGGGTCATTTGGTAACTCTTTGATAGAAATATGTTTATTCTGAAAGCCAGGTTTTCCCTTTATGTAATCCAGCACCATTTTTTCCTCTGTAGTTTGTCGTTTTACTCGATTAATATACATTATGGAACAGCCAAATGGAACAAATTCGATAACGAATAAATGACGGCCTGTTGGGAAAAACAGTTGGACACGTCGATTTGTATTTTTAAATACGCATTTTTTTAAAAATTATATGTGTTTGTCATTTGACGTTGGCTAATATCAACTTTCTAATTTTAAATGCAACTACCTGTGTATTATTTATTTTTTAGGTTCTTCAGAAAATTCGAGATATACCTATACATCAGTCTAGGCATTTTGAAATATTGACCGTTCATAAACGACAATTTCCAATGTCGAGGCGGAATATTTCGAAAACGGTTAGAATTATGGATAAACGGCTTACATGTCCCTGTCCTTATTTTTAATTATATATCGATTGACACCAAACACGAACACTTTGGTTTAACCGGAATTTCCGATTTTCCATTAAACCCGAGGCCGTTAGAGGGCTCATTACACTTGATGGTTTAAAATTACAATAATTTTCTTCTCAGTGTAGTTTTTTACGTTTTTTATTTAGAAAGTAATTTCTTAAAAAATTTTAAGCGGCCAATAAAAAGTTACATTCTAGGACGAAATTTGCTAAGTGAATTAACTGTGCCCAATGTATTATTCTAAAATACTCTTAACTTAATATTTAAGAAAATTTTTAGTTTCTATTTTTTTTAATTTAAAATAATTTTATTATTCCAATGCGTCCTCAAACATTAAAAACCCAAAAAACTAAAAAATGACTTACTTTAGCGGATTGCAACAAGAGCACCTTATGGTCATTTGAAATTAAAAATAAAAATAATCAGAAGTGTAGTGTGAAGCGCGTTTTAACAGCCACAGTAAAAAAAGTTTCCATTTTAGGGTTTCGCATCCCAAGAAACTTCGGGTACCAATTTTGAAATTAATTCGTTTAAATTGTACATAATATTTAAAAATATCAATTTTTACTTTTTTAACTTTTAACAGAGTTTATGATAACTGATAACAACTTTTTGACAGTTTAAAACTTGAACATATCCTAACTTGTTAACAATGCATCGCAACAATATGCGGTTTCCAAAATATAATAGAACACATTTTTTCCGTTAATTTTTGTTATAACCAAAAATGTCGTCAAAGCTTTCGTCTCTGAGATATTTACAACAAACTGTTTTTAAGGCTGATATAGCGTGGAATTAACTTGGATATATCAAAAGCATTCGATAAAGTCTGGCATGAAAATCTGCACAACAAGCTCAAAGCAATGGGATTGTCGCCGAAACTTTGCACTTGGTTTGAAAGTTACCTTAAGGATAGATCCATTTATGTTGCACTGGATGGCCGGAACTCCAACTATTACCAAATAAATGCTGGTGTGCCACAGGGAGCAATCCTTTCGCCAACACTTTTTCTGATTTACATAAATGACCTCATAGATAAAACAGTAAATCCACTTTATTGCTTTGCAGATGATGGCAATGTAGTCTCCTCAGTCATACCACCCACTCAGTGTATATCCGCACGTGAATTCCATCATCTTAGACTAACTCAAATATCGCAGATAAATAACGACCTGGAGATAATAGAGGACTGGGGCAACAAAAACCTTGTACAGTTTAACGCGCAGAAAACCCAAGCAGCCCTGTTTTCAAAAAAGACCAGCACCGGTGAGCCCAACATCATGTTATCTGGAAGTGCTGTCACATTGCAGAGCCAGTTGAACATCTTAGGAGTCACTGCAGAGACCAACATGTCTTGGCACAGTCACGTGGCAGATATAGCTAAAAGGGCGTCCCAAAAGCTTGGGGTGCTGTTTCGTACAAGACATCTGTATACACCAAGCCAACTGCTGACACTCTACAAAGCCCAGATTCGACCAACTATGGAGTACTGCTCACATATATGGAGTGCGGCACCCAAACATACCTTAATGCTTTTGAACACCGTGCAAAAACGAGCTATCAAGCTGATCAATGACCCCGCACTTACCCGTAGCTTGGATAGTCTCGAACATCGAAGAACTGTGGGCGATCTATCTCTCTTCTACAGGTATTATCACGGAAAATGCTCTGAAGAGTTGGCACGTATGATCCCCTCGGGAGTAGCACCTACTAGGCGAACACGTCAAACAGACGGTAACCATCAATTTACTGTCAAAATAGAGGCACCAAGAACCTCGTTATATCAGAATTCATATCTCTGGAGAACAGCATCGCTTTGGAATAAACTCCCTGCGACAGTTTTCCCTGCAGGTTACAACCTGAACCGTTTCAAAACCAACACACACCAACATTTCCGCGCACTGGCCGCTTCTCGAGCGTGATAGGGATCCCCTTGCAAGTGCGCTTAACCGTAAAAAAAAAAAAAAAAAAGGAGTGGGCTAATGTGGTTGGAAGGTATCAAATCCGTGATTGATCCATTTATTTTTAAACACTTTGTCAAAACTTAACATAACTATAATTATTTTATGTTTGTAATTGGCAAAGTAATATTCCAAATTTTATTTTGTCCCATGATAAAGCACAATAAGATTCTCAAAATAATTTGTATATTGGGTAATGATTTAGTCCGCCGCGCCGCCCTCGCCCCTCTATCTAGTTTCACCACGTAGGGGTTAAAGTTCTGTATTTTACAAAGCTCCAATGTAACCTAATGGTCTATATTTCAAATTTTGTTTTATATTTTTATTAAATAAACGCAAGAGGCTCTTGCACCCTTAAGGTATAAATTTGTTTAGGTTGTTTCACTAAAATTTACCTTTTTTTGTTCTGGGCCTTTAAAAACATCAGGGGCTCAATACCTTATTGTCGTCACCTTCACCGCCAAAGACTTTTGGCCATCTCCGTGACATCCGAAAAGTACTCCACTTATCTCTTAAGAACTATAATGGCGCTAATCTGATAAAAAAAAGTGACAGGGAATAAATATTTGTGAAGAAGGTAACCCGCATTTTCTATTCTTTGGCGCAGAGCAAAAATAGCAACAGGAATGGTAACAGATATTTAGGGATCTAGAAGAGTCATTAGCTTAGGTGCTACTCAAATGTTATATATTTCACGGTGGGGACCACAGGGCTCCATACTTGAAACCATTGATCTTTATAATATACGCCAACGATTTTAGCATTCAAAATACCGATTATTTTAATGTCTGGGACATGGCAAATTGAATCACAAGATTTTTATGGACGAATTGCATTCTGGATTTAGGTAAATGCATCCCAGACCAAAAACCTACTTAGTAAGATAAAATTTAATTTAGTATCACAGTGTGGCCGCGTGAAATTCCTCATTTTCTGTATTTAGACTTGTTGTATGGAGGGAGGTTAGTTAAGGCTAGGTTAGATTAGATTATATTTAGTTTGGTTCGGTTTTGCTTACTTCGTGTTAGATTGTTGGTCAGAGCAACATTTACATAGGTGAAATATGGGAAGGTGTGTTCTTATGCCCACAAGCACGTTAGAATGGAATTAATGATCATCTATTAGTTTCCTGTGAGTAAATATTTAAAAGTATAAAAAAACCCAGCAAAATCCATACCAAACCTTAACTCCCCCAATACATAGATTGGCGTAATTTCACCTATATACAAAACTATATATATTTATATATATTTATATATATATATATATATATATATATATATATATATATATATATATATATATATATATATATATATATATATATATATATATATATATATCTACCTATATACAGAAAATGAACAACACGGCAACACTATAGACAAAATATTTCATATTACCTTACTAAGTAGGTTTTTGGCCTGGGATACAATTTGCCTATACCTGGGATGCAGTTCGATCATAAAAATATCTATCAGTTATTAAGATGGACAAAACCGCATGAATATTGTTAAAATCAATAAGATCAAAATTAAGTTCTTACAAAGGTTAGTTTTAGCGCCCTAGATATAAATTATACAACGAGGAGAAAAATAAGAGAAATAAGATACAGTTTCGAATAGGCGAAGTTTGAATCAGTGCCTCGGTAGCTCGGATGGAAGAGCGTTTGCCTGGTTAGCGAAAGGTCGCTGGTTCAAATCCAGCCTGAGGTAAATCTTTTTATTATCTTATTTTTTCCTTGCCCTTATGCCACCTAATTCTCCTCGTTGTATAAATAAGTTTTTAATTTATTAGCTTGTGTTTAAAGAGTAATTTTTTCAAGATATCAAGTTTTGGGATTTTAAGTTGATATCAATTTAACTTACAATTCGTTTTTGTAAAACACGATTATCTGTTTGTTGTGGCTTGGACTTTAATTTATTTTATTACTAATATTGCACCAAAATTTTAAATTTTTTGCAATAACAAAATTATTTTATTCACTGGGGCAGAGTAACTAATTATTATTCTGGAACTAGACTATATATTTATATTTACAAAATAATGAATTTTGTTAAAAAAATATTTCTCTTTTCCGAAAAAATCTCTAATGACTCCATATTGCAGGTAATAACAATATTCCGTTTTCCATTCTGCAATCTACAGCCCTGTATTATAGATAATATTGATAAAGATTAATTTAATTGAAACTTTTTGCCAATCTTAATTTTTGTTTGTACTTTAACCCATTCGAGAAATAAAGTTTACTTCTATATTTTAAATATAAAAAGTTGCTCCAGTGTTACTTTGTTTTGAATGCCTCTGGAACGTCTTTACAACCACTTAGAAATTTCTAGAAATTTCAAAAATTTATAATACAACGAGAAGAGTTAGTGGCATAAGGGCAAGGAAAAAATAAGAAAAATTAAATATGGTTTCAAATAGGCGAATTTTGAATCAATGCCTCGGTAGCTCGGATGGAAGAGCGTTTGCCTGGTTAGCGAAAGGTCGCTAGTTCAAATCCAGCCTGAGGTAAATCTTTTTAGTATCTTATTTTTCTTATTTTTCTCTTGCCCTTATGTCACTTAATTATCCTCGTTGTATAATTAAGTTTTTAATTTATTAGCTTGTGTTTAAAGAGTATTTTTTTGCAAGATATCAAGTTTTAGGTTTTTAAGTTGATAGCAATTTAAATTACAATTCGTTTATCGGTCACTTTTGTAAAACACGATTATCTGTTTGTTCTGCACCGCAATTTTAAATATTTTGCAATAAGAAAATTATTTTATTCACTGGGGCAGAGTAACTAATTATTATTATCTGGAACTAGACTATATATTTATATTTACAAAATAATAAATTTTGAAAAAAAAAATATTTCTCTTTTCCAAAAAAATCTGTAAATACTCCATATTGCAGGTAATAACAATATTCCGTGTTCCATTCAGCAATCTACAGCTCTGTATGGGCTGAATGAGGCCTAATGAGGCCGAAACGCGTCCCCAAACTACCTTTAGCTCTGAGGACTTGCCCGTGAAACTTTTTCGTTAAGACTTTTTACCTCGTGAACTTCCTTCAAATATGATAGATACTTATTGATAAAGATAGATTTTGGGTAAAACTTAAACATGTCGGTTTTGTATAAAAGATGAAAACTTTTTGCCAATATTGATTTTTGTTTATAATTTAAACGCTTCGAGGGGTGAAGTTCACTTCTATATTTTAAATAGAAAAAATTGCTCGAGCGATACCTTATTATTTTGAATGCCTCTGGAACGTCTTTGCAACCGCTTAAAAATTTCAAAAGTTTATAATACATTTTTTGGAATATCTCCCTCCAAAATTACGATGGAGCGATCATAAAATAATTAAGATGTACCTACACTTCTAATTTTATTTCAAAAATCCCGAAATATATGTCTACTTATATTTTATCAAACATTTTGCAGTGGTTTTTATTGCCTAATTCCTAACATTATTTATTTAATTTATTTTTATTGCTTTATGGTAAATTTACAAAAATCGATATTTTCCATGTTTTTAGACGATTATAAAGACATTTAGGGGCTTCAAAACCAGCCGCAACGCCAGAGTTTTCGGTTAGGGGGGTGGCTGGAAGGGTACAAACATATTTAGGCAAGGGCATGTTTTTTACATAACTGTTTGGGATTTGAAGGGGCACAACTAGCCGGGTCATTTTGGAGGGGACTTCAGACCCAAGGTTAAAAATATTAGCCACTTTTGGTTTCCCAACTCGTTTTTTCTGAAATAAGATTTCTATCTATCTATCTAGTTAGTCCCATTCGATCCATCTTTGGACACATCCCAATATCTTCCACTCTTCTCTGTCTGTCGCCGTGTTTATTCATCTAGTTCGCGGATGTTTCTTCAAATCGTCTGTCCATCTTATTTGGACTTCCACTCCTTCTTTTATTTTCCCATAGTCTCCAGTTTACAATACATGTATCGATTACATCGATCGTCTTTTTGTCTGATATTATGACCGGAAAATTTCCATTTTAATTGTGCTACCTTCGCTCTGAGATCTCTTACTTTTGTTTTATTACTTATCTAATAATTCCATTTTCTGTATGTTAGTTTTATATGTAACATTTGTCTTTCCATTGGGCTTTTATTTCCTTACCCATATTTGATTTTGTAAGTGTCGAGGTTTGGAATTTATAGGTGAGCATATTTTGACCCAACTACAGCACGGCGAAAGGAAAGGCAATGTTTTTTGATGAAGATATGTACAGGGGTTTTTTTTTTTTTTACAGGGTGTCTCAAATTCGGCACTTTTAGGGGATTTAAAGTATTTCCAGGGGAGACAGAGAAATACTGACCACGCATTGCGAGGCTCAAATTTCAAGAGAAGACTTATAGTGAAAACCGCATTTTGAAATATCGTCTTTTGAGCTACGGGGGCTTTTTGAAAAGTCTGCATTTTGGAAGGGGGTCTATTGAAAACAATGACAAAACGCCAAGACGCAAGGCCAACTTGATTTGCATAGTATCAGACAACAAAACTATAGGAGCATTGAAGCAGGATTTGACCGCAAGGCTTTTATGTCAATGGCGCATGACGTCATTCAACGCATACTAGACAAAAATAAAAAACTTTAATTATCTCCTAAACCGCTCAATCAAACTATGACGTATCATACATCATTTTGAAAAGAATTCAATGGCAAATTCGAAAATTAATTAAAATATAGGCCATTCTATAGGAAAAAATGCAACTTTATGTCATATCTCAAAAACTAAAAGTGACAGTTAAAATTTAATTTAGCGGGTGAATTCCTCGTGACAAAGTCTATAAAATTGCAATTTACTCTAAATCAAAATTTCCACTAATAACGAAGTTATAGACCCCCTTCCAAAATGCAGACTTTTCAAAAAGCCCCCGTAGCTCAAAGACGAGACAATATTTCAAAATGCGGTTTTTACTATAAGTCTTCTCTTGAAATTTGAGCCTCGCAATGCGTGGTCAGTTTTTCTCTGTCTCCCCTAGAAGTACCTTAAACCCCCTAAAAGTGCCCAATTTGGGACACCCTGTATGTATGTAAATATGTATGTTTGTGTCACGCTAGAGGCTAAACGGCTGAACCGATTTTGCTATAGGGTAAATTTTTTTCCACAGGAATCAACATGGCGGTCTTCAGACGCCATTTTGTCACATAATGTAGGCTTTAAGGCATACAAGTTATCTAAATTTCAGGCGATTTTAATGAAATTCCTTTGATCACCCATTGCAAATGTCCTCTAATTTGCTGTAGTTACTTTGTAGTCCTCCCTGCTCCCACTTATCTCTCCTTCTTTCATTCCCCCCACCCCATTCAAAAACCATAATCGCATAATTTTATCAAATTAAAAATTCTTTATGCATACGCTTTCACAATTTTACTAGTTTCTACCCCCCCCCGTCGATCCCCCTCTCCACCCCGCCCTCCTTATTAGTAATAGTTGTAGCTATAACTTTCACAAATATTAAGCGATTTCAAAAGTTCTTTCTGCACACGCCTTAAGATTTTTTTTCCAACACAATTTTACTAGTTTCGCCTCACTCCTTATTACTAATAGTTGTAGCTATACTTTTTATAAATATAGAGCGATTTCAAAAATTCTTTCTGCACATGCTTTAAGATTTTTCTCGAAACCATTTTACTAGTTCCCTCTTCGCTCTCTCCTCCCCCATCTTCACTCAATGAAAGGTAACACTGTTCGCGTCCGTAGAAAATCTACATGTACTTTTTGGATAAAGCTAAATGAATGGTAAATGCATAGTGCTTTTTATAAGGCTGATTAAGAATTAAACCTAAAACTTGGAAATAAAAAAATAATTTAATAAAAAGACACCCAACTGCTAAATTTACTTATAACTAACTACTAGTCGCAGTTGGGCACAAAATTACCCAATAACCTGATTCATGAAAATTCAAAACTGTATAATTTTGTAAGTGCGCTTTGAGCTTCAAGCATGTCCGTACATTATAGGTATACCTATCAATTTTGTACCCAACTGTGATTAGTAGTTACAAGTAAATTTAGCAGTTGAGTATTTTTTTAAATTTATTTAATATCTAGCCTAATTTACCGAATACTGCCCAGGCCTATCTTACACGTTTTTTGATTTCAGCTGTACTTTTTTTAGTTAAATAATGAAATTTACGGATACAAAAATATGGCACATTTTGCAGTGCACTATGCTGAAATACTCAGGTAGTTCTTGGCAATAAAACTGTTGTTATTTTAACAGTGTAGGTAGACCTGTAAATAATACAAAAGCCGAAAAGACCTAATTAAATGTTGTTTTAACAGAACCGGTCATTAGTCGATGGCCACAAAGCACCACATGCTGACAGAGACATTTTTAGTTTAATTTTATAATTATAATTATAAAAGTAGTCCTTGATTTTAACACACACTGGAGCTTGCACAATATGGCACTTTTTTTTCGGAACAAAACCAACATTTTTGATAAAAAAATTAAAGTTTTTGCATTAGCAAAAATTGTTGTAAACTGAACTGTCAGACTTTAAACTATTATGTGTCACCAAAAGCTAGTATATGTGAGGTGAGTTTTTACCTTCCTAGCCCGCACAGCAATGGCTAAAAAAGGTATTGTTTTCGACGAAAGAATTTTTTTTGAGATTACGCCCAAAATGTGTTATTTGGGTGTATTTTGGACTTCACTAGCAGTGGCTGTGTGTGTGTGTATGTGTGTAGGTGTGTGTGTGTGTGTGTGTTTATGTAACTCTGTCCGTAACTCCTAAACCCCCCCCCCAACCGATTTTCATGAAATTTTTAGATAAAATAGTATTTGGTACTGTCACGAGCTGATTAGATTTTGGTCCAAAATTATCAAAGCTATAAAAATACTCTGCCAATATATGGGCCCCTAAGCTCACACTAGGTACTATAGTTATAGTGTACGTGTGAGCTAATATAACTAAAAACTGAAATGTATTTTATTCAACTCCACACTAAATTACCTTTTGTTTGATACCACACAAGCCATGTTTTGACTTAAACTCAAATTTTTGGAATCCACCCCCACCCTTAAAAAAAAACAAAAACTAAAATGTATTTTGTTAAACTCCGGACTCAATTACCTTTTATTTTTACTTAAACTCTAATTTTTAAAATATACCCCCACCCTTTTTTTAAAATAAATTAAAATGTATTTTGTTTAACTCCGGACTCAATTACCTTTCATTTGATATCACACACGCCATATTTTCACATAAACTCTTATTTTTGAAATCTATCCCCACCCTTTTATTTGGGTTGTGTTCGGTGGATTTTGTTCATTTTTAAATGGGACCATCTCGACCCAAGACCCAGCGGTTTTTGAGTTATGCGCGTTGGTCGTTACAGACATACAGACAGACAGACAGACAGACAGACATACAGACAGACAGACAGACAGACAGACAGACAGACGGCGCAACAAAAAAGTTTCAAAATCATCTGAAACGCAAAGATATATAAAAATTTTTGAAATCGGAGCAACTTTTTTTTTCTCGAAAAAATTAGGATCACCATAGCTCACACTACTATATTATAGTATATGTGTGAGCTAAAAGCAATAAAAAATGCTTTTTAACGGAGCGTCGCATTGCGGTTTTCGGAATATTCTAGCGCACATTTTTTTCAAAAATTTGTGTTTATAACCAGAAACTTGGTAGGAGCTTTCGCTTCGAAGATATTTACAAAAAAACTGTTTTTAAGGTTCATATAGAGCTTCATATGGAGTTTACATGGAGTGTGCTAACGGGTTAGGAAGGTATCAAATCCGTCATGGATCCATTTATTTAAAAGGAGTTTTTTTTGGAATGGTAATTTTTTTGTTACTTCTGTAACGCTGCACTTTTTGCCATATTACTGACCCAAAATCTACCAAATGTGTTAAAACATACCTAAAATAAGATAACTAAGAAAACTAAGAAAGTACTGATTAAAAAAAGACAACGCGCAGTAATTTTATTATAATAGGGATTTATTGCAATAAAGCCTGGCTGTAATTGTTCCGGGCAGTATTCTGACAGTTTTGCATTCAATTCAATTCAATTCAATTTATTTACTGTTTAAAAGGAAATACAATATTATTCCTATAACAGGGGTCTCTTAATCTAGCACTTTAATTTAGTTAAGCCTACCGGAAGAACAAAAACAATAATTATCCATTTAAAAAAAAAAAAAGAAGAGAAGGCAGAGCACTATAAAATAAAATAAAAATCTAATAGCAAGTTATTGTATAGCAAAGTATAATCCGATAGAGTTCCTAACTAGTCGAATTTCTTAATTAACAATATAGTGACAAAATCAAAAATAACTACATTAAAGGTATAAGTTTCATTCGTTCATAAGAAATGATCTTAGTTTTAGGATGGACAACAGACCTGCGCAAATATCCTTTGCGGTTTTAGGAGTCAGCTCGTCAAGTTGGTTAATAAAGTAATATACATCGTTAAAGATTCGTACTCTAACCTCGTCATAAAGAGGACATATAAAAAGTATATGGTGAAGTGTTTCATCCACATGAAGATTACATACAGTGCATTGAAGTGTATGGTTTATTTTGTAGGATAGTCCTTTATACGTAAATTTAGAAAAGTAGTTTGTGGACAGTCTAAGTTGTGCCAGCATCCGTGTGCTGTGAATCGGTAAATTAAAACCAAGATATTGTGGAAAGCTAGCCGTAGTATTTAAACAGCTGTAAAAAACTGTGTAGTTAGAGTTACGAGCAAAGTCTAGATCCGCTCTAAAACACACTTCTTGGAGTTTTTCAAGCATGTTGGGCATTCTCCGCTTTAAGCTATTAAAGCTGAGATCCAGCCAAAGGTTTTGAAAACCAATATCACTTGTCCAATGTTTTATTTGGGCTACCCAATTATACTTGGTATCTGCGGCATCGGCCAGCTGCAGCTGGCGATCGAAACATTGTCTGGGAAGTCTATCAGGGCCCATCCTAAGTAGTTTTAGCATAAATTTTAGGCACATTTTGAGAACGATAACCTGACGATGGGAGCTTCCAGACTCGAGACGTAAAAGGGCAGAAGACGTAGATTTTGGTAGCAATAAAAAACGTTTGAAAAAATTGGTTTGTATCCTCTCAACAATATCCAAATAGCGAGGCCCCCAAATGGCAATATTGCCAGAAAAGCAGTTGACCAGTGTATTATTAAAAACTTTAAGAAGTGACTTCCAGGAAACAAGCTTAGATTTTAAGTACATACTTAAAGCGGATCCAGAGCATTGTTGGGCTCTTGTAACCGATGTTTCCGCCATTTCCCTAAATAGGGAGGAAGATGAAGATGTTACTCCTAGATAGGTATATTTGTTAACAACTTCGATGGGCTTATTGTTTAAATGAAAAACTAGGTTTGAAGGATTTGGACCACCCCGACGAAAGCATATTATTTTGGTTTTTTGAACATTAATAGTTCATTTGTTTCTATCAAGATATTTTTCAAGAATTCTTAGCTTTCTATGAATGTCACTCTCAGAGTCGCCAAGGATCACAAGGTCATCAGCATAAAGTAAGATAAGAAGAAGATTAACACCATCATAGCAAAAAAAGACACGGGCTAAGAGACTCTCCCTGCAAAACGCTTGAAGTTTTGCATTGAAAACTGACAGTTGATCTTTTCATATTTCTGTTATTTTCTGTAACTCACTCAACTTTAATTTCTTGGCTCTTTCAGTTATGTTCTTTTATTATTTTTCTCATAGTTTTATTTATTTCTGTGTATTCTATAGATGTTCTTTTTTCATCTCCCTCGAGGGCCCGCCTTTTTTCCATCAGTTTCTTTATTTCTTCTGATATACAATTGTCCCATTTTTTATCTCTTTGTGCGATATCTTTTCCTACTTTTTTCATAGCTCTTGTCAGCGTATCATTTATTTAATCTATATTTTCATTTTCGCATCCTAAGTTTTGGGTGAGCTGTTTGTATATAGCTTTATTTTATGTAAGTTTATTCATATCAAGTTGTTCATTGTTATTATTAATTTTTCCTTTCATTTCAAAATTGCTATCAATGCAGATTTTTGTTCTGACCATCCTGTGATCTCTGCCTGTTGTATAGCTGTTTAGGACTGTAACATCTCTAACGATATTTTTATGAGTAGTTAGTATGTAATCAATTTCGTTTTTCGTTAATAAATTAGGGCTGAGCCTTATTAATTAATACATGGCAGGTCATAAAAGGAAATTTCGGACGTTTTGATTTTTTCGAATTTAATTTATTTATCAAATTTAGCCGCCTTACACACCCCAAAAAAATGCCAAATTTAATACACATCGGTTAATAAATGGAAAAATCCGCCATTTTGAACTATCAATTTTAATTATTTTTAGGTTTAATTCAAAAATCAAAATCAGCGACCTTACACACCCCAAACTTTCAGTTTTAATACATGTTCATAAATCAGAAAGTTGTTCATTTTAAATCCGCCATTTTGAACTTTTTGTGAAAAAAAAAATATTAATTTGCATTGTTTCCTGAACTGAGCGGCAAATTTGCCCAACAACAAACCCGGTCTACAGCTAATTGGGCCGGTGTTGAATTTGGTCGACGGCGCCCACACGAGTTGGCCCAATGGCAAATTAGCGGCGATAGTTGGCGGCGGCGATTTGTCCGATTCCCCCTGGTCACTATGCAAAGCGCAAAAAATTTCCACCCCCTAAAATAATTTCCTAGATCCGCCCCTGTTACTACGAATGAGTATTTCGCTAGTGCACAGACACAGTGATTAGCACAACCACAACGAAGTGTGAAATAAATCGTTTAAACAACTCCCTATATATCCAAGAGAATTCCTTTATTTCTGGAAAACAAATTTTATTTTAACCCTTTATGAAAAACAAAAAACTAAAATCACAAACACACACACCAGTTATCGCTTATTGAGGAACCCTTTAACTTCATAAATTAATACTATTTTGACCAACCGGGTGTTATGTTTTTGATTAGTGTTGTAAAATTTCTAGAAATATATTATCGGAAATATTCCCGGAAATATTTTCTGAAACATTGGAAATATTGGAAATAAATGAAATACTAAAAAAATAAGAAAAAAGGGAATATTTTTTTATAAAATCATAACAAAACACCGTAAAACGCAGAAGGCTTATACATGAACACAAATCAGGAGTTATTCTTCAAACAAATATACAGAAATAAGCTCAAATTTTTACAACAAAAATCTCATTATTGACACACTACACTATTCACTAGTCTATCTTCACCGCTCTCATCAGCATCACACTTAATATCATCGTCTTGCCAGTCTACGAGGTCTGGCTATTAAATAACGAGACTGCGCGCCTAGATGGCGCCCTAGACGGGTGGGGTAAAAAAAACACTGCGTTGGGTATCTAGATAACTTGTCTATGCACGTCCCAAAACACGTTTCCGTCACTATTATAGTATTTGTGCAGTAGCGGTTTGAAACGAAAGTGCCGAAAACCATGTGTGTCGAAAAACAGGAGCAACATATCAATCTCAAATTTCTCGTGAAATTGAAAAAAACTCCGACTGAGGGTTATGAATTGCTGCAAGAGGACTATGGGGACAATTCTCTATCTCGTGTGCGTGTTTTTGAGGGGTGTAAGCGCTTTAGCGAGGGCCGAGAGACCACTGAATATGACCAGCGCCCAGGTTGCTCTGTGACTGTTTCAGCTACGGAAACAGTAACCAAAATCAACCAAATTGTGCGTGCAGATCGTTGAATGAGCATCTGGATGATTGCCGAGGATGTAAACGCCGATAAAGAAAATTTTACACGAGGAATTTTTTCAACGAGTCTGCTCAGATTTCCTTAAAAGGTTAGAAGAAGATCCCGGACTGACTGAAAAACGTTATTACTTGCGACGAAACGTGGATTTTTCAATACGATGTTGAAACAAAGCGACAATCGATCCATTGGAAGACGCCTGAATCGCCCAGAATCAAATAAGCAAGGAAGTCCAATTCAAAATTCAAGGCAAAGTTGATCGTTTTTTTCGACATTAACGGTATCGTGATGACTGAATGGGTTCCAGAGGGTCAGACTGTCAACCAGACTTAATATTTGTCAGTTTTAGCAACACTGCGAGAACGAGATCGTAAAAAACAGCCCGAGTTGTGGAAGAACAACTCGTGGATTTTGCATCAGGACAACTCACCTGCCCATAACGCACTTCCAGTGCTCGAACACCCGCCGTGCTCACCAGATTTGGCACCGTGCGACTTTTTTTGTTTCCGAATTCTGCTTTGAAAGGGACCCGATTTGACTCGATGGAAGCGGTAAAGCAAAAAACGGCAGAGCTCATAAAGGCCCTCACGAAAGAAGACTTCCAGCACTGCTTCGATCAATGGAAAAAGCGTATGGAAAGGTGTTTGGCGAGGGGAGGGGAGTATATTGAAGGGGGGCAATCGAATGTAGAATAATTTCTATAATTAAACCCCTTTTCGTAACCAGTCTCGTTATTTAATAGTCAGACCCCATACCTACTTCCTCAAAAATTGCAATAGTATAGGAAATAAAAATTGTTCTATAAGCTTATTGCTTATAACGGCCTATCCTTAAATTACTTAACGCTCAAGGGGGGGAGGGGTGGTTTTGGCCTTGCGTTACACACAAGGTTATTCTAATGTGTTTTTTCTTGAAAATTCTGAATTTTTGCGTTGCGTAATTTAAGAACGATCCCTAAGGTTACAAAATATGAAAGATAATATTTTTTTAAATATTTCCAATATTCCCAATATTTCCGATACTCCTTCGAAAATTTCCAATATTTCCATTTCCAAATTCACATCACTATTTTTGACAAATTGTTCATTTTATGCGATGGTCGACCAGCGAAAGTTTGTTAGCAGTACGTAAAAAGAAAATCCACAATCATCGACAGTTTTTTTAATAGAATGTTATTTTTGAAATATATAGCTTAGGAATAATAGAGTTCGTGTAGAGTGGAAAAAACATATTGCAAAAAAAAATTATCTCCTAAAAAAAAATCCGGTCTGAAAGGGTTAAGTTTGATTCAGTTAGGTCCAGGAAAAAACCATAGTTTTAATAGTTTCTCTGATACTCATGTTACTTGAGCTAAATACTGTTCATATCCATATGCGAGAAGGCATATTAATATTATATACCCACACATAAATAAGATACACAATGGCATTGTCCGAGACATATTTATAGCTCATTAGACCCCTTTGGAACCCGTGTGGTCGGACACATCTCTAATTGTGTTCGAATAAGGCCCTAATAACTGCACATAGCGACACTTACATCGAGTGAAAAATTTATTTATAATGATGAAATAAATACAGGATTAAGAAGATTTTAGTCACACTGGTCTAAAACAGCGTATCTGGATAATATTATTTTACAGTTTAAGATTTTAAATTTTATGCGTGTTTTTTTAGCATCAAAACAACAAAATAACACAAGTTGTTGCTTAACAGCTGCCCCAACATTGGTGCAACAAATATAGCTAGCAATAATACTTTTGCTGCCTGTTGCCCTAATGTTCCTAAAATTTATTTAAAACATTGAGGCAACTTAAAGTTGTATTCCATGAAAGCATCAGGGCAAGTGTTTTTAGCTTTCTTCTAAAAAACCACTAAAAGGCAACTTTTTTGTTTGAAAATGCACATTTATGACCAAGAGGAATATATCTAAAAATGAATGATTCCCGATACAAATTAGATTATAGTGTAGGTATGTTGTACAATTTGGACTTTGGCAAACTTACCCCATGAAATTTTGTTGCGAAGACAAGTTTATTGATAAAACCTGGCTTGATACCTCATCAGAGGCCATCCTTGAACATTTTGAGTTTTTGACGTTTAACGTTTAAAATATTTTTAGGTTATTCTTTTATTGGTATAATTATCTCTAAAACAAAAACAACAATTTTTCGTGGCTAAGCGGGCATAGAAAGATTTTGTTTATCTTGTATTTTTCCGTGGGCAGCTCGAAAGCTGTAACATTTTTGATTTTTATTCTACAGCATTTTGAAAAGTCCGACAACTATACAGTGTACTTACATTTAGATTTTAGCAAATTTTAACAAAGAAAATCAGCATTGCCATTCCTGTTGATCTTTATCGCACTTAGTACCTACTCACACCCCAAGTAATATAGAATCCCAGAACAGTATAAACATAAAATTTTTGGAAAACAGACAAATTAAGAAAAAAGAACACCAAAAAAAGTTTCATTAGTATGAATCATTTCCATTGCTTTGTCAGTCTGCCGCATGTAGGTAAAAAAAAAGAGTAGATCGTCCGCCAGCAAGGCTGTTCATATTTTTTGTATCTCAAATGAGGTTTAGCTTATAATTCTGCTGCATTTTGAAATGGGCGACAAATTTACAGTTGTTTAGCAACTATGTCAGTTATATTTCACTAAAATTTGCTAAAAGGGCAGTTATTTAACAGTAATCAAATTTTAAATTATTTTAATTCTTTTTGTTTGTAAAAGTAGGCAAATTAGATATTTTAGTTAAAGTGGCCATACAAAATGGTTGCCCCAATATTTTTAGTGCAGAAAATACCGGTGAAAGACATTCATGCTGATTGCCAGCAAAAATGGCGTTGCCCTAATGTTTTAGTAGAAAAAATTTTGCTATAAAAGCTAAATTGCACATTTTGTGATCGGAAACGTCGACTTGATATTTAAGGGTGCATTTTATAGGTACACTAAAATCGTAAATTAATAAAATAAATGCAGAAAAATTTATTTAAAATTTTTCTTCCACTAATAAAATTGATGAAATTTTTCAAATACTGCTGAAATACTAAGAGAACTTTAATATCTTAAAAACAAATCGACAAGTTTTTAAAATGTTTATAGAGGTATGACTGATACAATTGTGTGAAACCCACAATCTAAAAATAAATAATTGTTTTTTAAACATAAGGATATTCATCGGTATACCTGGATTCAGCCAACAAGAAATCTTAGATCAATCATTGATTATGCTATAGGTGGACAACACTCGAAACTAAAGTGGTATGCTGTGCGAACACTTCGTGGTGCTACCTGTGGATCTGACCACCATCTGGTAAAAGCAAAAATATTATTCCCTGTAAGAAAAACAAATAGAGACGAAAGTATTGGAGAAAGTGAAAACCTAGAGTGTATCGAAGAAAATCAAAATACAACTTTAGAAGTCTAGCAATCGAAAGTACGCACAGATTGTATCAGAAACGATTAGATGAAAAATTATTAAACACACAGCATTCATTTGAAGAGATATATAAAAACATAGTAAAAAGCTTGAAGGAAGCAAGCAAAGAAGCTGTTGGATACCAAGATAATAGAAACAACAATAAGATGTGGTGTACGGAGGAAATACAGGAAACGGTCAAGGAGAAAAAACGCACATACTTGAAATGGCGCAGTACTAAAGAGCAAAAAGACCTAGAAATCTACAGGGATACCAGAAGACAGCTAAGAAATTTGATACGCACAGAAAATAATGAAATGTTCGAGCGCAAATGCCACGATATTAATACACACGTAGGACGTAGGCAGAGTTCTGAAGTATGGAAATTCATCTCTACAGTAAAAAACCCAACAAAATGAAAAGTAAACATCCAGATCATCAAACCAGAACAATGGACAGAACACTATAAGAGACTGCTGCAGGAGACAAGACCCGAATATCTGGCAGCCTCTCCGAGGAGAGACATAGAAGTAGATGGAGAGGAAGTAATCATCGAAAAAGAAATGATAAAAAATAGTATTAAAAAGCTTAAATCCGGAAAAGCTAGCGGACCTGGGGAAATATATGATAAAATGCTCAAATATGGATCAGAGAAACTACTCAAAAATCTCACATATATTATTAATCAATGTATAAACGGACATCCAGTACCTGTACAATTACAGAGGAATTTCAGTAACCAGTACTCTAATTAGATTGTACGGTAGGATTCTTAGAGATCTAATAGAGAATGATTTTCATGAACAAGAAGAAGAAGAGCAGAGTGGGTTTTGTGCAGGCAGATCTTGTAGTGATAATGTTTTTTGTCTTAAACAAGTAATTGAGAAAAGGAGCGCCAGAAATATCGAGACTCATGTTACCTTTGTGGACCTACAAAAACATATGAGACTAATATCAAGCATACCTACATAAAAGCGATAAAAGAACTATACAAAGGGTCAAAATCTAAAATTAAAATTGGAAATCGACTTTCAAAAGAATTCCTGGTAACGAAAGGCTTAAGACAGGGATGTTGTATCTCTCCAACTCTTTTTAAAATATATATCGCAGTAGCTCTAAAAAACTGGAAACGCAAAGTACACGTCATGGGAATACAACTTAACGACCGATTTACCATATACACACTACAGTTTGCTGACGACCAAGTAATTGTAGCTAATGATAAAGAAGACATGGAGTATATGATGAGAAAGTTAACGGAAGAATACGAAGTGGGGGTTAACAGTGAACGTGGGCAAGACACAGTACCTATGTATTGGAAATGAATCAAGTGAATTACAACTAGAAAATGGACAAACAACACCTCCATGCAATGAGTATGTATACTTGGGTGTCACATTTGATAAGACAGGAACAGACTGTAAAGAACTGGAAAAAAGAATAGTAAAAGCAAAAAAGGTTATTGGTTGTCTTAACAGTATTTTATGGAGCAGAGAGATAAAAAAGAATGTAAAATTTAACATATATGAAACAATGGTGAAAAGCACGCTGTTGTATAGAATAGAGACTTGTCGTGTAACAGAAAAATACAATGCAAAAACGGAAAGTGTCGAAATGGATGCAATAAGAAGATCAATGAGAATATCTAGAACAGATCATATAAGAAATGAGATCATAAGAGAAAGAATGGGAATCGAGGGAAGCAAAACGGATGACATCACTAAAAGGCAACTGATATGGTACGGCCATGTACAACAGATGAGCGACTAAAGATTACCAAAGCAGGTCCTAGAATGGCAACCAATAGGGCGCAGAAAAAGAGGGCGTCCTAAACTGGAATGGCAACAGTCAATCCAAAGATCAATGAGTCAAAAAACCTGACAGAAGATGACTGTCAGAATCGAAGAAGGTAGAGAATAGGCGTCGGACAACGTAGGAAAACGTTCTAAACCGACATAGTAGTAGTATAGAGGTATGGAACATCTTTTTTAATAGTTAACCCTAAGAGCGCTCTCTTTTAATATTCGTGATATAACTTTTTCATTTTATATTATTTTTCCGAAAATATTTAGCCCGCGGTGCCTTTTTTTGCATTATTTTATTTTTAAGAATTTTTTCTGGGGGGTACGGGACATGTACCCTCGAATTTACCAGTGCCTAACTATAGTTTTATCTGCCTCGTTTCATTTATTTTTGGGTCTTTCCAACTCGGCCAATGAGAGGACGACTCATAATTGCTCAAACATTTTTAGCTTCATTGGGAGGACGAGAATGTTTAACATGAGAACTAGGCAGATTAATAAGGTTTGGGGGATTAAATTAATTTCTTATATCTTAAGTGTTTCAATAAAGAGTGTGAATAAAAATAGTAACCAGCACATGTTTTATTAGCTGATTTTTGCCAACTGTAACAACTAGAAAATTAATCGTAAAAAGAAAATAAAAACAATGCTAAAAATTTTCTGGCTAAAGCTCAAAAATTGTTTCCATACGAGTAAACATTTTTAGGGTTCCTCATTCCATTCTCTAAATGTCACGTACGGCGTTTTGGCTTGTAGAGCGATTTGTGTAGTATGATAAATGTGTGGTAGACCAGACTGGATTGGACTTAAGTAATTGATTAGTGGTTTCATTCTCATATGGCGGATTTAAGCTCATTCGAATATAAACTTTATGTGAAGTGTGAATGTTTATGTGAATTTATAGGCATAAAATTAGTAGAGATAAAAGTATAACGCTGATATATTATTTAAATGAACACAGTAGGCTGGCTGCCAAAATCAAAGGTATAAGGTATTTTTGTAAGACGAATTTAAAAACATGTTATATTGAAAATTGAAAATAACCCCCCGAAATATTTTATTCTTACTTCGTTGCAGCTAGTGACCTTTTTGCTAGTCGAATTAAGATGCAAGTTTACCAAAAGGTTTTAAGTTTAATACTACTTTACAATAGCCTTGATAATAAATTGTAATGTAGATAAATGTTTAACTTGCTAAACTTAGAATAATATCTAATAATTTCCGATTGAGCCAATTTCACCGAGAAAATCTAATAATGTAGGAAACTTTTTGATAGATAGAAATCACGTCATATCCAGAAAAGATTTGTGAAGTGGTTCGAAATACAAAACAGATGTTCAAACTTATAACACCCCAATATTAATTAATTATATACAGTCGAACCTCTCTAACTCGAACCTCTATAACTCGAACCTCTCTATAACTCGAACCTTTTAAGTGGTCCCTGCTCTTTTTATATGTATTATAACAAGTTTAATTCGAATTTCTATAACTCGAACTCTCCATAACTCGAACTGTTTTGGTTGTCCCTTTGAGTTCGAGTTATAGAGGTTCGACTGTATATAGTTTAAAAAAATTATTTTATTTTTGGAAGGCCTTTGGCAAAGTTAAGAAACTTTGAAATTACATGCCTACTAAAAATTAATCAAGACCAATAGCTTCCCACAGGAATAAATATGAGACATACATACTCTTTCTGCTGTATCGAATGTATATATTTAGTTAAACATCGAACTTTTATCACTCGAGAGTATTTATTGTAAACTGACACTTTTTAGATAGTAACTGTCTGAGAGCTTTGATCGGCTACTAGACAAAGCGCGAGGACAGCACTGGGCGCTAGTGAACAGACTGAATTAAATGTTAAAGAGGAACTCACGAACCACCATGCTATCCAATTCTTATTGCGACAATGCTATAGGAGAGAAGTTGTGGAGCAGAGAGAGGAACCTTCAGGAGAGCCCAAATTCATGATAATACTTTCAAATGGACAGTAGCGCCTATTCTTGATTTTTTGGGAAATTTTATTCCCTTCCCTTGAATACACACTCTCGTTGCTCCACGCATGTAAAGCATGGGAATTTCATTTGAGAGGGAAAATTTGTCCCGTTTTGCATAGTGACCAGGGGGAATCAAACAATTCGCCGCCGCCTAGTCACCGCGGCTAATTTTTACCGGGTCAACTCGCTGTCGACCCGATTTGTCACCGGGTCAACTCGGCGACATGACAATTCGCCACCAGCCACCGAAGTTTAAGTTTACAATTTTGACAAATGTTTAGATTTCCGGTAACAATGGAATTTAATATTTTATTGTCACAAAAAAATTTAAAATGACGGATAAAAAGTTTCGGAGTGTTTAAGGTCGCTAATTTTGACTTGAAAATAATTGAAATGGTGAGTTCAAAATGACGGATATTTCCATTTATGAATCGATAATTATTAAATTTGGCACTTTGGAGTGGCCGCTGAATTTAATAATTAAACTAAATTTGAAAAAAGTTAAAATGGCGGAAATTTCCATTTATGAGCCGACATGTATTAATTTTGAAGTTTTGGGGTAACTATTGTGACTTTATGATTTACGACATTAATGAGAATGAGAAATCTTTAAATTAATCTTGACGGAACATACATCAAGCGAGGATGGAAAGAGGAAACAGCATTTCAGGTCCTGAAACAATTTGAGAGGTATAAATGTGTGAACAGAGGTGTATCTGAGATCAAAAAAGGGAGTTGGTTTATAAATGGAAAAGTTTATGGAAAAGTTTACCATTTTGGATCAATTTGATTTTCCTAGGTTTATTCAAAAATCATAATCAGCAACCTTTCACACTTCCAAATTTAATACATATCCAAAGAAATTCAACCTTTAGTTGAATGTTTTTGTACATATCGGTTAATAAAAGGAAAAGTCCGCCAAAAATCAGAATTAGTAACCTTAGATATCTTAAAGTTCCCAATTTAATATCTACATATCGGTTCATGAAAAAATTAAAATGGCGGAAATTTCCATTTATGAGCCGACATGTATTAATTTTGAAGTTTTGGGGTGACTATTGTAACTTTATAATTTAGGAGATTAAGGACTGACAAATCTTTAAACTTGATGGAACGTACCCCAAGCGAGGATGGAAAGTGAAAACAGCATTTCAGGTCCTGAAACAATTTGAGAGGTATAAATTTGTAAACAGCGGTGTATCCGAGATCAAGAAAATGGAGTTGGTATATAAATGGAAAAGATTACAATATCGGTTAATAAAATGAAAAGTGCGTCAAAAATCAGAATTAGTAAACTTAGATATCTTAAAGTTCCCAATTTAATATCTACATATCGGTACGTGAATGAAAAAATCCGCCATTTTGGATCTGCTATTTTGACTTTTATTTTAAGTATAATTCAAAAATCATAACTAGCGATCTTCAACTGCAATTACATTGTATTTTTACATGTTACGTTACAAATAAATAAATAAACACCCCGAGTTCTAAATTTGATATATACCGGTTTATAAGTGGAAAATTCCACCATTTTGGAATCGCGATTTTGATTTTTTTTGGGTTTAAGCCAAAAATTGTATTACGTAGCCTTAAGATCGTGTTGTTTTAAATTTGAGACAAATCGATTTATAAATAAAAATACTCTGCCAATCTATGGGCCCCTAAGCTCACACTAGGTACTATAGTTATACAGTGACGCACCCAGGAATATGTCTTGGGGGAGGTCCGAGGACTCTTGGGCGGGGGGGGCCGAAGCCTCATGATGTCGAATTTTAAGCTATTCTTTGTGTTTTTTCATGAAATATGTCGAAAATATGTAAAAAAATCTAAGGCTTGGTGGGGGGGGGGGGCGGGCCCCAAGGCCACCCTTTTTTTAAAATAAACTAAAATTCATTTTTTTTTAACTCCAAAGTTAATTACCTTTCGTTTGATAATACACACGCCATATTTTTACATAAACTCTAATTTTTGAAATCTACCCCCACCCTTTAATTTGGCTAACGTTCGGTGGATTTTGTTCATTTTTAAATGGGACCATCACGGCCCAAGACCCAGCCTTAGTACTAAATTTCATTCAAATCGGACAAGCGGTTTTTGTGAGTTATGCGGGTTGGTCGTTACAGACAGACAGACAGACAGACAGACAGACAGACAGACAGACAGACAGACAGACAGACAGACAGACAGACAGACAGACAGACAGACAGACAGACAGACAGACAGACAGACAGACAGACAGACAGACAGACAGACAGACAGACAGACAGACAGACAGACAGACAGACAGACAGACAGACAGACAGACAGACAGACAGACAGACAGACAGACAGACAGACAGACAGACAGACAGACAGACAGACAGACAGACAGACAGACAGACAGACAGACAGACAGACAGACAGACAGACAGACAGACAGACAGACAGACAGACAGACAGACAGACAGACAGACAGACAGACAGACAGACAGACAGACAGACAGACAGACAGACAGACAGACAGACAGACAGACAGACAGACAGACAGACAGACAGACAGACAGACAGACAGACAGACAGACAGACAGACAGACAGACAGACAGACAGACAGACAGACAGACAGACAGACAGACAGACAGACAGACAGACAGACAGACAGACAGACAGACAGACAGACAGACAGACAGACAGACAGACAGACAGACAGACAGACAGACAGACAGACAGACAGACAGACAGACAGACAGACAGACAGACAGACAGACAGACAGACAGACAGACAGACAGACAGACAGACAGACAGACAGACAGACAGACAGACAGACAGACAGACAGACAGACAGACAGACAGACAGACAGACAGACAGACAGACAGACAGACAGACAGACAGACAGACAGACAGACAGACAGACAGACAGACAGACAGACAGACAGACAGACAGACAGACAGACAGACAGACAGACAGACAGACAGACAGACAGACAGACAGACAGACAGACAGACAGACAGACAGACAGACAGACAGACAGACAGACAGACAGACAGACAGACAGACAGACAGACAGACAGACAGACAGACAGACAGACAGACAGACAGACAGACAGACAGACAGACAGACAGACAGACAGACAGACAGACAGACAGACAGACAGACAGACAGACAGACAGACAGACAGACAGACAGACAGACAGACAGACAGACAGACAGACAGACAGACAGACAGACAGACAGACAGACAGACAGACAGACAGACAGACAGACAGACAGACAGACAGACAGACAGACAGACAGACAGACAGACAGACAGACAGACAGACAGACAGACAGACAGACAGACAGACAGACAGACAGACAGACAGACAGACAGACAGACAGACAGACAGACAGACAGACAGACAGACAGACAGACAGACAGACAGACAGACAGACAGACAGACAGACAGACAGACAGACAGACAGACAGACAGACAGACAGACAGACAGACAGACAGACAGACAGACAGACAGACAGACAGACAGACAGACAGACAGACAGACAGACAGACAGACAGACAGACAGACAGACAGACAGACAGACAGACAGACAGACAGACAGACAGACAGACAGACAGACAGACAGACAGACAGACAGACAGACAGACAGACAGACAGACAGACAGACAGACAGACAGACAGACAGACAGACAGACAGACAGACAGACAGACAGACAGACAGACAGACAGACAGACAGACAGACAGACAGACAGACAGACAGACAGACAGACAGACAGACAGACAGACAGACAGACAGACAGACAGACAGACAGACAGACAGACAGACAGACAGACAGACAGACAGACAGACAGACAGACAGACAGACAGACAGACAGACAGACAGACAGACAGACAGACAGACAGACAGACAGACAGACAGACAGACAGACAGACAGACAGACAGACAGACAGACAGACAGACAGACAGACAGACAGACAGACAGACAGACAGACAGACAGACAGACAGACAGACAGACAGACAGACAGACAGACAGACAGACAGACAGACAGACAGACAGACAGACAGACAGACAGACAGACAGACAGACAGACAGACAGACAGACAGACAGACAGACAGACAGACAGACAGACAGACAGACAGACAGACAGACAGACAGACAGACAGACAGACAGACAGACAGACAGACAGACAGACAGACAGACAGACAGACAGACAGACAGACAGACAGACAGACAGACAGACAGACAGACAGACAGACAGACAGACAGACAGACAGACAGACAGACAGACAGACAGACAGACAGACAGACAGACAGACAGACAGACAGACAGACAGACAGACAGACAGACAGACAGACAGACAGACAGACAGACAGACAGACAGACAGACAGACAGACAGACAGACAGACAGACAGACAGACAGACAGACAGACAGACAGACAGACAGACAGACAGACAGACAGACAGACAGACAGACAGACAGACAGACAGACAGACAGACAGACAGACAGACAGACAGACAGACAGACAGACAGACAGACAGACAGACAGACAGACAGACAGACAGACAGACAGACAGACAGACAGACAGACAGACAGACAGACAGACAGACAGACAGACAGACAGACAGACAGACAGACAGACAGACAGACAGACAGACAGACAGACAGACAGACAGACAGACAGACAGACAGACAGACAGACAGACAGACAGACAGACAGACAGACAGACAGACAGACAGACAGACAGACAGACAGACAGACAGACAGACAGACAGACAGACAGACAGACAGACAGACAGACAGACAGACAGACAGACAGACAGACAGACAGACAGACAGACAGACAGACAGACAGACAGACAGACAGACAGACAGACAGACAGACAGACAGACAGACAGACAGACAGACAGACAGACAGACAGACAGACAGACAGACAGACAGACAGACAGACAGACAGACAGACAGACAGACAGACAGACAGACAGACAGACAGACAGACAGACAGACAGACAGACAGACAGACAGACAGACAGACAGACAGACAGACAGACAGACAGACAGACAGACAGACAGACAGACAGACAGACAGACAGACAGACAGACAGACAGACAGACAGACAGACAGACAGACAGACAGACAGACAGACAGACAGACAGACAGACAGACAGACAGACAGACAGACAGACAGACAGACAGACAGACAGACAGACAGACAGACAGACAGACAGACAGACAGACAGACAGACAGACAGACAGACAGACAGACAGACAGACAGACAGACAGACAGACAGACAGACAGACAGACAGACAGACAGACAGACAGACAGACAGACAGACAGACAGACAGACAGACAGACAGACAGACAGACAGACAGACAGACAGACAGACAGACAGACAGACAGACAGACAGACAGACAGACAGACAGACAGACAGACAGACAGACAGACAGACAGACAGACAGACAGACAGACAGACAGACAGACAGACAGACAGACAGACAGACAGACAGACAGACAGACAGACAGACAGACAGACAGACAGACAGACAGACAGACAGACAGACAGACAGACAGACAGACAGACAGACAGACAGACAGACAGACAGACAGACAGACAGACAGACAGACAGACAGACAGACAGACAGACAGACAGACAGACAGACAGACAGACAGACAGACAGACAGACAGACAGACAGACAGACAGACAGACAGACAGACAGACAGACAGACAGACAGACAGACAGACAGACAGACAGACAGACAGACAGACAGACAGACAGACAGACAGACAGACAGACAGACAGACAGACAGACAGACAGACAGACAGACAGACAGACAGACAGACAGACAGACAGACAGACAGACAGACAGACAGACAGACAGACAGACAGACAGACAGACAGACAGACAGACAGACAGACAGACAGACAGACAGACATACAGACAGGCAGAGAGACAGACAGACAGGCAGACAGAGAGACAGACAGACAGACAGACGGCGAAACAAAAAAGTTTCAAAATCATCTGAAACGCAAAGATATATAAAAATTTTTGAAATCGGAGCAACTTTTTTTTTCTCGAAAAAATTAGGGTCACCATAGCTCACATTACTGTATAGTAGTAGTGTGAGCTAAAAACTCCACCAATCTCCAATCGCCATTTTGAATTGTTTGTATTCAAACTCTATACACCTCTCTAATATAAAATATGTAGCTAATCGGAAAGTAGTTGAAAAAGTCGGTGGCAGCGAATTGTCCGAGAGCTTGACCAGAAGGTATATTCGGTGTGTCAAAACTAATCTTATTCTTGGATGTGGATTACCGATAACCCCCCCCCCCCCCGCCCTAGATCCGTGCCTCTGTAAAGCAATGTAAGCACATCTGAGTGATCGATGCATGTCATGCCACTATCTTTCCCTTTAATGACACCATCCTTAATGGAAATTGTTGGTTTTTATTACTAACACTGAACTAGTAGAACCACTTCAATGAAAACTAATACCACCTGTCTTAATATGGAGAGGAATTAACTGCGTCGACCAATCAGGTGTGCTTATTTGCATTGCCGTGCATACGTGGACAATCAGAGCGTGTACTCGAAAGACAGGAATACAATTTCCCCGAAAATCAAGAATAGCACCCCTTAAATTAACTGTTTAGAAAACTTTTTTGCGATCAGTCTCATGTTGACATCCAACCTAAAACTTCGGAATCCAATTTTTAAAAATCTGAGGGCACGGCAGTGCCTCGTCAAGTTCGCGCGCCGTAACCATCTTTTCTGGAAACATTTCAGCCGATATTTGACCTACCTAAAACTCTACTTCGGAATGAGCTGCGAATCTCAAACTTTGCACAGTCATAGATCTCCATGAAGTTAACAACCCCTCCAAGTTTCATGGAATTCCATAAAGTAGTAAAGTAGTTACGAAATTTCAAAAAACGTCGAAATTGCCACTCACTCACTGACTCACTCACTCATGTATAGATCATCAATATTCTACTGTACTTCCAGACATGCTACAAAGCTGAAATTTGGCAGACTGATAGAAATTATGACCAAACCCCTGGAAAAACTCAAAAAAACCCCAAAATTTTAATTTACTCTCCTCCCCTATACATTTAAAGTTATGTAAAATTAGCATCGCCCACTTCCAGAAATGCTAGAGAGTTGAGCTTTGGCAGACTGATAAGAACTATGATAAAACTATAGGAAAATACTCTGCCAATCTATGGGCACCTAAGCTCACACTAGGTACTATAGTTATAGTGTACGTGTGAGCTAATATAACTAAAAACTGAAATATATTTGATTGAACTCCAGACTCAATTACCTTTCGTTTGATACCACACAAGCCATGTTTTGACGTAAACTTTAATTTTTCAAATCTACCCCTACCTTTTTTTTTAAACTAAAATGTATTTTTTTTAACTCCAGACTCAATTGCATTTCGTTTGATATCACACACGATAAAATTAAAACACCCCAAAATTCTAATTTACTTCCTTCCCCTGTTAAAGTTATTTAAAAGTAACACTGCCCACTTCCAGAAACGCTAGAGAGCTGAACTTTTTAAGACTGAAAGACAATATGAAAAAATTTAAAAACACCAACATTTTAATTTACTTCCTCCCCTATAAATGTAAAGTTATGTAAAAGTAACATTACCCACTTCCAGAAACGCTAGAGAGCTGAGCATTGGAAGACTGATAGGAACTATGATAAAACTATAGGACAAAATTTAAAAAAGGACAATTTTAATTTATTTCCCTCCCCTATACATGTAAAGTTATGTAAAAGTAACATTGTGCACTTTCAGAAACGCTAGAGAGCTGAGCTTTGGAAGGCTGATAGGAACTACGATCAAACCATGGAAAAAATTTTAAAAATCTCAAAACTTTAAGTAAGGCATTGCAAAAGTTTTGAACAATATTCCGCATATTTTACTACTTTAAAAATTAAGTATTATCCAATACCTTTAAAAAAGAAGTGAAATCATAACAAAAACATTTTATGTAAAAAAAGCCAAGTACGCGAAAATGGCATTCCGTAAAAAGAATTGAGATAAAAGTAAAGCCAAGTTTTCCAATACAAATTTCAAAATGAAAGGTTCTTACTAGTTTGGAAATATTTTTCTAAACTTGGCTATTACGGCAGTAAATGACCCTTAGGCACAGTGCTAAATTGAACATAAAGAAGTTTGACTGTAATAGCAAAGTTTAAAAAAACATTTCCAAACTAGTAAGAACCTTTCATTTTGAAATTTGTATTGGAAAACTTGGCTTTACTTTTATCTCAATTCTTTTTACGGAATGCCATTTTCGCGTACTTGGCTTTTTTTACATGAAATGTTTCTGTTATGATTAAATAATTTTGATGCTTCGCATAGGTTCAAAATTTTTAGGCGTTAAAATCAATTTCAACGAAGAAAGAAGTTCTTATGTTCTGCTGGCAAATCCACAGTAAAACAGTCAAATGTTATATAGAATTTGCAATAATATTTATTTTAGTCGAAAGTTGATCGCCTCAATATTGTAATCCAATCTTAAAATAACAATAATTAAAAATATCATGGTATATCAGGAAAAGAAGAATATTTCTAATGAAAGATCCCATTGTCGACTGCCTTAAATCGATTGGTAATTGCTTAACAATCAAGTCCACTTTAAGTTATTGACACCTCCATGTCTATATTATTTCATGATTAAGCTCCATTCAGGTTTAATGTAGTTATTTCCACTTATAGTGAATGATTTCTCAAAGGCTATATCATAATAATATGCTGCGGTATAATGGTATTATTTAAGTGACCATTTATCTTGATATTTTACTTTAACCCGATTAATAACATTTTTCTTTACAAAATTAAAATTATCACACTATAGTATTACACCTACTAACAGGCGCGTATCCAGCCCAAAAGTGAAGAGGGGGCAGGTTTTTAAATTTCAAGCTCATCTTAAATAAAGGGAGAATCATCCATTTGAATTTTATTGTCTGATTTAAAAAAAAATCTAATAAGAAAGGGCAGCTGCCCCCCTTAAATATGCCCTTGCCTAAAAATTACAAAAAAATTTGTAATTATGGCATTTTGCTAACCATTTTAGTTAGAGCAAAAAATTGGAAAAGGCTTTTGGTTCAAAAGCAAATCATATTACTTTTTGGCAAGAGACCATTTCCCCCTACCTTGACCCCGCTGAATTCGCATATCCCTGTTGTTAACTCGACATATCAACAGGGATGAAGAAAATCCCCCATCAAACCGTCAAAAACCTGTTTTTCAATTTAAATCAATTTTCTCCAAAAGTAACCTTTTCATCGAAAATTGCAAAGAATAGTTTTTTGTGGAGGAATTCCCTTTTCAACGATGTATTGGGGGGAAGATGTCTAGTAGTCTATGGACAAATCAAGTTTCGTGTGCAAGTCGTGCCAACTTTCTGCCGATAAGCTAACTATGTTAAAGGCATCCCAAATATCAGGTTTTGACTTGTTGTCATTCTGGTAAATCCGTTTTTTGAAAGATATGGCGGCTTGAAAATGGCGGAAAGGCGCATCTTTAAAAAAATTGTAACTTTTTTATTTTTTATCCGATTTTCATGGAACAAAGTTTAAAATACTTGCTTTGTAATGTATTTAAAAATGTATTGGTCAGAAGATATGTATTTTTTTGT
The DNA here is from genome assembly GCA_963576565.1 of Aspidapion aeneum. NCBI lineage: Eukaryota > Metazoa > Arthropoda > Insecta > Coleoptera > Brentidae > Aspidapion > Aspidapion aeneum. Next base: position 14,308,983 of record OY755042.1, read on the forward strand.
ATTTGTCAAAAAAATAAAAAAAGTAAAAAAAAATGGTAAAATCTTTTATTTTTTTTATTTTATTTATAAAACTATTGAAGCTAGAAAAAAAAAGTTTATATATAAAAAAGATAGCAATTTTGATACTTTATTCAAATCTGGTTCAAGTGTTCCAATGCGTTAATTAGTTTTCAAGTTATTTCCAAATAACTGGAAAAAAATAGGGGTCTTTGGGGTATATTTAAAAATTATGCTTTTAATGAAAACCATAGAACTTTTTGAAAATAACTTAAATTCGTTTAACATACCTAGCAGATCAGGTTTTGACTTAATGTCATTGTGATAATCGCGCTTTTTTTTAAATATGGCGGATTCAATATGGCGGAAAAGCATATTTAAAAATAAATTGTATCTTTTTTATTTTTTATCCGATTTTAATACAACAAAACTTAAATTACTTGATTTGAAATGTATTTAAAAAATACTTTTTAAAAAATGTATTTTTTTAATATTCGAAAAAAAATCGGGTGAAACAAGTGACAAAAATGATTTTATTTATTTTATTTTTTAATTGACCCCCATATACGGACGTCGCTGAAGGGTTTGTCATTAATTAAACCCCACTGACTTAAACATTCTTAAAAATAAAATTTTATTTCCTACAATAAAGTATAAAACACATTTTTGTCAATTGAGCTTAGTTTCTGAGAAAATTGGAAAAAACTTATAACAGAATTAATTTGTTTGGTGATTTGTAAAAATTGATTTAAGTTGCACAGGCCTGTGAAATTTTAATCTGAAGATAAATCTTACATTATTATACAAGTTTAAAAGAAAATTTTATTGTCTACAATCGACTATAGGTTACAATTTTTGATAGAGAGCTTGGTTTTTAAGATAATCGGATAAATCCTAAGTGGTTTCTTTAATTTTTTTATATTTTCTTAATAAACGGACGCCGCTGGAGAGTTTGTCACCGACTAACTAATACTTTGTTAAAAAGGAAATTTTATTTCCTACAATAAACGGCAAAATAATTTTTTTTCCAAAAAGCTTAATTTTTGAGAAAATTGGATAAAAGTTATTGATAAATTGATAAATTTAGTAATTTTTGAAAATTGATTTTGTTTACGGACGCCCCTAATATTGCCTTATTATACATCATTTAAAAGGCAATTTTATTGTCTATAACAAGGTGTGCATTATATTTTTTGATATAGAGCTCGGTTTTTAAGAAAATCGGGTAAAACCTGTAATAAACATGTTTCTTTTTTAAATTTATTTACACTACCTCAATAAACGGACGCCGCTGGAGAGTTTGTCATTAGTCGTACCCCACTGACTTATACATTGTTGAAAAGGAAATTTTATGGTCTACAATAAAGATTAGTACATAATTTTACCTAAGCTTAGTTTTTAAGAAAATTTGAAAAAAATCAAAAAATTTCAGGACTTGGTATGAGTCTGGGGAGTCTTGGGGGATTTTGCATCTAAAATTTAAAAAACTAATATAATTTTATTTTTAAATTAGATTTTACACATTTTTGATTCATTTCTATTTTATTGTGTCTTTAGGGCGTCAGCTTAGTTATATTTTCAGAAATTCGAACACGAATATATAAGGAGGGGGGATAAAAAAATTGGACTGTCATCTATTCTCAGCTAGGATCCATTGTCAAACTGCGGTCCTCATATTTTGCATACTCAACTACCTACAGCGCCACTTTCAAAAATAACAATAACAACGTTGTTTGATAATGTCCATCAAACAACGATAACAATAATAATAGAAATCACCTGCTTTACTAGACGCCTCAGCTGTGCGATATCAAGTACTTTAGTGAAAAGTTAAAGACACAAAGTAACTGCTACTTATTTAAATAACCACATACAATTTTCTGTGCTAGGCAAGACTGATATTAGGTGCCAATTGAATAGTGCATATAGGCAAAACATTACCTAAATAATAAAAATGTGGCAAAAATAGACATATACTTAGTTATAAGTTAATAGACTGTTTAAAATTTTGTGGGATTTTTGAGGTTGCTCTACGAAACTGGTGCTAAACCGAGCCCTTTGCGCATGTAGAAGAAGGGCGAATAGACTATCTATAAACAAATAAACTAAAAACTACACCAAGTAGCTGCTTGTTTGTAAAATGCAAAAATAAAATTGCTTAGGTAAGTTTTTTTATCTCCTTTTCCATGCAATAGAAATTTCTGCCCCCCTCCAATTTATAAGGTCAAGAGCCGCTACTGCTTGGGATGCAACTTGCCAGGTCCCATTGGTTACGCGGGTGTTCGAAAAAAACAAAGTTTATTTTAGGGGTCCCCAGTCAAAGATGTCTCGATATACAATAGCATATAGGTGCTCGTAACACCTTGAGTGCAGCCTGCATTTCAAGATGCTTCGCTGCATTACAATGTAAACCACAAAGTAATTTCATTTTAAGTGCAACAAACACCCCTTAAATGACTGTTTAATATAGTCGAACCTTAGTGAATAGAAAGCTGTATATATCGATCATTCATGAATGAACCAATGAACTAAAGAAACAATTGCCAAATTATTGCTACCTACCACAGATTCCAAAAAGCTATAGGACTGGACAAAGCAAAAGTGTCATCCTCTATTATTATTAGATACGGTACTCCCAAGTTTTTGTACTTTTTGTGTGCGGTTGAATGAAGCATTTAAGTCACGGGTGGCAATGTGAAAGGAATGCTCCCTTGCTTCAAACCTTGGAATGAGAGTGGCAATTGTGTCTTTGAAGTGCCTTTTTGATCTTAACATAATAAACAGCTTTTTTTCAGATTTCAAAGTGAAACAAATTTCCAAATTTTAATATTATTGTTCCTTTGTAATTTTGACACCTGGTGCTTTCGAAAGGTGAGCCTTTAATAGTTTTTACTTTCTTACTTAAGAGTTTTAAATAATAAAAAAAACAATTTTTAAAGGCTGGCCTTTTAGAGATTGCATAGGTATCTCTGTGTTTAAATTGAGCTCATCAACAAGAAGAAATGTAATAAAAGCGGATTTTTCAACATCATTATTAAATATCATTAAATGTACCGGGTGTTTCACCATAATTAAGATAGAAAAGAAGAAAAGGGCATCCCCATGTATGGTAAAACACCCGGTACGTACTTACTATAATTTTGTCAATATACATTTTTGCTTAGAAAATCATTCGGCCAATAAAATAGAATTTAATGGGAAATGATCTGACTTCACGTTTCGAACAAAGTAACAACATTGAACATGGAACAAAACAGACTAATACCATTTCAAATCATATCATAGGGCATTCTTCAAAGATTCAATGCACCTCTATCTGTGAAATTTGTTTAAAAGGAAAATAAACACAAACACCTTTAAAAAGCCTTCCAGAGGAACGCATTCCTAAATAAATTTTAGAATGTATCTCAACTAACGAGTGTGGGCCAATCACTCCTGTAGGTAACAGCGGAAAAAAGTACTTTATTACTTTCGTGGACCATTTCTCAAATTTTGAGGCAGTATACTTTGGAAAATAAAAGTGAGTCCTTTAGTAAGTTTAAGGAATTCATGTCTCTAGTATAAAACTGATTTGGAAAAATACCGAAATAAATAAGGTGTGATAATGATGGTACTTTTCACATGATTTTAAGAATTTTTGTAAACAGAAAGGTATATCTGTGGAATATAGAATACCCCGAACACCAGAACACAATGGTGTAACTCAGAGGTACAATAGAACACTCATGAATAAGGCCAGATGTTTGATGTAAACTACCTCAGCCAGTGGCGCACCCAGGAATGTGTCTTGGGGGGGGGCCCCGACAGCTACAAAGCGCACCCTCAAAAAAGTGGCGGCCAAAAAAATGCTACGCCACAGCTTGGGCTTGGGAGGGGCCCGAAGCCTCCTGATGTCAAATTTTAAGGTATTTTTCATGTTTTATCATCAAATATGTGGAAAATATATTAAAACTCTAAGGCTTGGGGGGGCCCGGGCCCGGGCCCCGGGCCCCCCCCCCCCTGGGTGCGCCCTTGCCTCAGCGTATGTACTTGATTAACTAAACTCCCACATCAACACTGCAAAATGGTAAAGTACCAGCAGAACTGTGGTACGGTCAAAAACAAATTATGTCAAAAACTAAATCTTTTGGCTGAACTGCTTTTGTACATGTTTCTGCTGAAAATCACAAAGGACATACTGATGATGGAAATAATCTGTCGAATCCAAAAGAACAAAAACTTATGTCGTTTAAAAATGTAGTTTTTCCTAAAACAAAATGTACAAAGAACGTGCAAATAAACCTGAAGAATTAATATAGTAAGTAATATTCAAGAAAATGTTCAAGAACAGAATAATGAAGAATATGAGATTGAGAGAACAGTACAAGAAATTGAAAACATTGTAAGACACCAAGAAGACAAATTCCTTAATCTGAAAGATGAAAAGATTACAAATTTAATTTTGATGAAGACAATGAAGGTCTGATGGCTTTGTTAACTGTGTCTCAAACACCAGAAACTTACTGATAAGCAATGTCATTTGGCTGGAAAAAATTAATCGATAGTGAATTCAATGCTTTGGAGAAAATTAACGCATAAGAAATCATCGAAAAACCGGATAATGTGAATCTAATTGACTCTAGATGGGTATTCAGATAAAAGGACAATTGTGGGGGTGTTGAGTAATTTACTCAGGAGAGATTTAAAATGGACTGTATAAAGGGTTTTTGTTCTACTCACTGTTCGTTGCTGTGTTGTGGGATCGATGGGCGGCCGCCTTTATCCTGGCTTCAGCAGTTCTGTTGAGGGGTTTCCATTGCAGAGGTTTTAAGGAAGGGAGGACGAGGGAAAACACTCGCGAAAATTCGTAAATCTATTTACTTAAAATTATTTAACTAAAAGTGCTTCACTTGATTGCACACCGTGTGATTGAATAGGGATTTGAAACGATATATCCCGTTGTAACTACAAATTCACACTGAATTTTCATTATATTTTTCTAAAAGCTACAGCTAAGGTGGACAAATCCCAATTCTACACAGTGAGCCAAAAAATATCTAATCCAATAAAAAGTAAAATTAAAATAACTAAATTCTAACATCCACACGAAATGAATGTACTGAGGACCGAACATACCGCCGGCCAAAAGGGGTTTACCCCTTTTAATTTTAACTACTATCTACATTGTCTTCAATGGGGAGCGGACACAGCTTAACAACCGGTCGCTTTAAAGTACCGTTAGTGGTACGCACGCTTGCCACTCGTACTACACCGTCCGAACCTGGATACACTGCCTCAATACGACCCAGTCGCCATTGCATACAGGGAGTGTTATCCTCTTTTATAACCACAAGGTTACCAATTTTTAGTGAACCTTTACTATCATGCCATTTAGCACGTTGGTGAAGAGTATGTAAGTACTCTTTAGACCACCGAGACCAAAAATCCTGGTGCAACTTCTGGAGCAATTGCCAACGATCTAATCTATTAAGGGGGGTGTCACTAAAATTGGGTTCGGGAAGTGCACTAAGAGACTCTAAGGTCAAAAAATGACCTGGGGTGATTGCCGAAATGTCATTCGGATCACTACTAAGGGGGGTTAAAGGCCTACTATTTAAAAAGGCTTCTATCTGTACAAGCAGAGTGTACATCTCCTCGTATGTTAAGATTTGAGATCCAACTACACGTAACAAATGAGTTTTAACGGATTTTACTGAAGATTCCCAAAGACCGCCAAAATGGGGTGCAGAGGGGGGATTAAAATGCCACGAAATTGTTTCTGCTTTCGAAGCATCACGCATTAGATTACATAAAGTTCTATAAGCTCCAGTAAAATTAGTTCCACAGTCACTGTGGAGTGAAACAAGTCTGCCTCTACGGCCTACAAAGCGACGTAAGGCTGCCAGAAAAGCATCGGAAGACAAGCTTGAAACTAGCTCTAAATGCAAAGCTTTGGTAGCATAACAAACGAAAAGACAAAGGTATGCTTTCGTCGTGCGAGCTCCTCGGTAGCGAGTCATTAACAGATTAAAGGGACCTGCGAAGTCAACACCTGTGTGAAGAAAAGGCTTAACTTGGCTCACGCGAAGTAAGGGTAGATCACCCATGGGAGCTTGAACAGGGGTTGGATTTATCTTATAGCAAGTAATACACTTAGAAACTACCTTTCTAATTACATTTTTGCAGGAAATTATCCAAAATTGTTGTGCAATTATGTATTGAATTGATTGAATTCCTGCATGGAAATATTTCAAGTGTACATAACTAACCAAAAGTTCCGTAAATCGATGATTGTTGGGCAATAGAGCAGGAAATTTTTGTTGATAGGACAACGAAGTAGAATTTCTTAATCTGCCACCAAGGCGAAGTATGCTTTCATCATCTAAAAAGGGGCTTAGTCTTCTAAATAATTTTGAGGGTAAAAGATGCTGTTGGATTCTATCAATTTCATGAGAAAAAGCTAAAGTTTGTACATGCTTTACTAAGAGCATGACAGACTGATGTAACTCTAAACTAGTAAGAGGTTCAGTTACTTTGATTTTGTTTCTACAATTCGACAAAAATCTTAAAATATATGCTAAAACTCTACGTAATCTATCAAAACTAGAAATATTTTCTATTAGTTGAGCTAACAAATGGGGTTCTAATTCTGCTACAAGAAGACATGTTTTTCTATGTTCAGGAATGTCTTCATCAGACAATGGAATATTTATTTCTGTCCATGTGTCGGTGTGTTGCGACAAAAAACTAGGGCCATACCACCACATTGAGCTTTCTGACAACTCAGATGGGAGGAGACCACGACTACCTAAATCTGCAGGATTGTTCTCAGATATGACATGATGCCAATGCGAGGAAGGGATTTTTTCTTGGATGAAAGTTGATCTATTACTAACAAAAGTGGTAAATCTATGTGGGGAAGACTTTATCCAAGAAAGGACTATAGTTGAATCACACCAAGCGTATATTTCACTAATTTTTAGCCTGGGCTGATAAATTCCTAGAACATAATGTAACAATTTTGATAACAGAACTGCTCCACACAGTTCAAGGCGGGGTATACTAATTGTTTTTAAAGGGGCTACTTTGGATTTTGCAGTCACAAATTTGACACAAAATTCATTATCTTTTAATGAAAATCTAAAATAAACAACAGCACAATAGCCTTTTTCAGAGGCATCTGAAAAGCCATGAATCTGAATTGATTGGTAACTATCAGGCACTACTCTACGAGTTATTTTACATAAAGATAGCAAACTAACTTCACTTGTAAATTTTTCCCATATTCTACTAATTTCTATCGAGGGTGGATCATCCCAATTGAGCTTTAAGTCCCAAAGCTTCTGTATTAAATGTTTTAGGAAAAAAGTAACAGGGGTTAAGATACCTAGAGGGTCAAAAATCTTAGCTAAGTTGCTAAGTAAATTACGTTTTGTACACGGTGACAAAATTGAGTTTATCGAAAATTGATAGCAATCTGATGATGGACTCCACTCAAGTCCTAAAACTTTAAGAGTATTATTGGAATCAGCATCAAAGGATAAATTTTCATTACACAGATGAGAAGAAGGAAAGTCTGCCAAGAGTCTTGGGTCATTGCTGCACCACTTGCGCAATTCAAACCCACCTTTGGCAAGAAGAGAAATTAGGTCTTTCTGAATCCTTTTGGCACCTTCAAGGTCACAATGCATGCCAGTTATATCATCTACATATGAGTGCGAGATAATTAGTTCTGAAGCTTCAGGGTAATTAACTTTCTCCTGCTCAGCTAAAGTAAGCAATGATTTGATAGCTAAATAAGGGCTGCATGTTAATCCATAAGTAACAGTACAGAGAGCTATGTCTTCGATTGGACCATCAGGCTGAAAACGCCAAAGAACGCGTTGATAATCCTGATGAGGAGGAGTAACTAGAATTTGTCTAAACATTTTACAGATATCCGCTGTAAATACGAATTTTTCCAATCTAAATAACAGAAGTAATTGACAGATGTCAGCTTGAAGTTTGGGACCAGGAAGCAGGCAATCGTTTAATGAATAAGGATCACTAGAACTTTTAGCAGAGCCATTATAAACCACGCGAAGTTTAGTTGTGACACTAGAAGGCTTTAGTACACAATGATGTGGGATATAATAACTTTTATCTGGAATGGCCAAAGATGAAACTATTTTCATATGCCCTAAAGATAAGTATTCCTTCATAAAATCAGAATATTGCATGTAAAGATCAGAATTTTTTAACAATCTACGTTCTAATGCTAAGAATTGCTTGAGTGCTAACTCTCTACTGTTGGGAAAAGAAGGTTCACTAGATTTAAAAGGTAAAGATACTACAAATCTGCCTGTCTCTGTTCTATAAGTGGTTTCAGAAAATATTTTTTCAGCTAAACTATCTTCAGGTGACATTGAATTGACCTTGGGAACTTCCTCGACAAGCCAAAATCTTTGAATGGTATCTTCGAGGGTGTCCATTGCCAAAAATGTTTGAGAAATGAATTGACTAATTACTTTAGACGAAGAACAAGTTTTACCCATAAGCAAATAACCAAAAATACTATTAATTGCCACTGGATCATTAGGACCAGCAACAATCTTTCCATCTTTAAGTATTCTTGCAAATATATCAGCTCCTACTAATATATCAACCGGTCTAGATTTGTAAAAATAAGGATCGGCTAGCTGACAATTTTTTAAGAAAGGCCAATTAGTAGTGGAAAGTGTTGAAAGTGGAAGATTTCCACATATTTTAGGGATAACTACGGCACTAAATTCTAAAAGGGGACTAGATTTTCCTGAAGGACGAATGGTAGAAGAAATGCTCTCACAACTTTTAAGCATAGGGGCTTCACCAATGCCTTGCACATCGATATCTGATTTGTAACTATGTAAACCAAGACGTTTAACACAAGCTTTCGTTATGAAATTTGAGGTTGAACCTGAATCTACGATTATTCTAATAGGTTGATAATCGCCTTTGCTATCTAAAATTTCTACTATTGCGGTGGATAATAATACACCCGAAGAATCGATGCTACTACTTAAACATAAGGGGTTGTCTACAGTTAATCCGACAAAAGCATTGGGGTTGCTTTGTGAATTTTGACTATCAATATGAGGTAATTGAGCTACAGAGTTAGCATTATTGGAAACTATACTACTATGGTTGGCATGGTGGTTGGCACCCGAACTAGTGGGGTGGCCAATGGAATTCGGGAAACTAGAACTAGAATGCGCTACTGGACTACAATGAGTATTGACACTCTGATTATAATAATTTGGAGTGGAACTAAAGCTACTAAAATGGGGGTTAGGACCCTGACTATGATTGTGTACAGGATTGTACTTAGTATTGACACTCTGATTATAATAATTTGGAGTGGAACTAAAGCTACTAAAATGGGGGTTAGGACCCTGACTATGATTGTGTACAGGATTGTACTTAGGACCCTGACTATTATGGTGTGTAACAGTACTGCAGGCTTGAAAATTTCTATTATTTTGACTACTATTATTCTGACTACTATTATTCTGACTACTATTATTCTGACTACTATATAAGGTGCTAACTTGATTGGAACTATCATTTCCACTGAAACAAAGTAAACTATGGTGACGAACACCGCAACGAAAACAGGAATTAGTGGAGGGGCACTCCTTTATACTATGCGATCTAGAAAGGCAATTTAAACATAAATAATTTGCCTTGGCAAGTTTATAACGTTCATTGGGAGTTTTTGAGCGAAAAAACTGACATTTAAAAAGAGTGTGATAAGGTCCCTGTTTGCAAACTACACAAGTATTTTTATTATTATTTTGATTGGGTTGACTTAGAAAAACATTGGAAGTTTGTCTGGAGCTACCTGATTTAAAACTACTACTATTATTATTTATAGATTTTTTAAAGAATTTTTTATCTTCTTTTCGGGTTAATTCTACATTATCTAAAGCTTCACAGTGTTTTTCCAAATACGCTATTAACTCTTTATAATCAGGCATTTTATTGGAATCAGAAAGCTGTAACTCAAATTTTGTTGCTAAGGAAATATCTATTTTTCTATTAATCATTTGAACTAATGGAAATGACCAGGCGTCTATAGGTAACTGTAAATTGCGCAAGGCCTCTAAATTATCGTTAAAGGTATCTAACAGGGTACGTAAATCTTGAGGATTTTCTGAAGATACTTTTTTAGCATTTTCAATAGCTGACCAATGACTAGCTGCTATGATTCGTTTTCTATAATACCTTTTACACAAAGTGTCATAAGCAATGGAATAATTAGCATGAGTTAGTGGCAAATGCTGAACTAGGAGTTTTGGCTGTTCCTCAAGGGCTTTCAGTAAATATTCGAATTTAGTTACATCCGAAAAGTGAGGATTGTTATGAACCAGGGCTTCAAACATATCTTTGAAACTAGGAAATGAAGTTACATCTCCTCTAAAAATAGGTAAATCTAAAGGTTTAAGATTGTTAGTAAACTGAGGTGCCCTTGATAAGGAAACAGAAGATTGCGTTTCACTAGTTGTATGAGAAAATAAGCTAAAATATATGCTTTTAATATGCCAGAATTTATTTTCAAAATCAGCTCGAACTTTATCTTCAGCTTGAAAATCATCCTGTTCATCTAATAAACCTATCAAAATGTTATGCTGTTTACTGAAATCATCTCTAATTTGTTCTAGGTCTTGATAGCGAACCTTGAGTGAAGCATGATATTTGCTATCAGTCTCAGCTTTTATAGCAAAATCGTATATTTCAGTCATGCGACTAATTTCACTCAGTCTTAAGTTTGTTGCTTTTCTAACTTTATCTGACATTGTAGCTTAATAATTAAACCAAATTAAAAATTATAAAAAAATCTGTTTTATATTTTAAATTTAAAAAAATAACAAAAATTTTTTTTATTTTTTATTTCCTAAGTTAAATTTTAAACTTAATAAATGGCGAGAAATCTACTAACTACCAATTTAATGAAGTTGTCTAAACGTGGTAAACGAGTGCTACTATTTGTTGAAAACAAAATTTTTCTACTATTTTTTCTCAACTAATAAATTGAGCAATCAATTGGAAATTTTAAGAAAAAATGCTCCTACTACTAAATACGCAATTAATTTTATCAGTTATTTACCTAATTAGCATCTATAATTAATTATTTTATGGTTTCAGAAAAAAGCTACTACAATTTTCAATTTATACGTGTCACTGTGTATGACTAATGGCTGGACACAGTACTAAAGCAATGCATACAGTAAATTCTAATATGGAGTGTGGCTAAATTCTAATTGCGAGTGTGAAATCAACGGTGAATCAAGCGCTAACTGAGACGACTATATGTTCTATACTATATGAGAATCCATTCCCATTACTAACACGACAGAGACCGGCTGCTAACTGCCGGCTTCGAAACAAAGCAAAAAAAGGCGATAAAGAAATTGATTTCTATTCAATTTGAATAAATGCACGACCTATAATTGGAAATTTTGTGTGAATGTTTTACAGCAAGAACTCTAAAAATTTATGTTAATTAATGACTATATGCCGATTAGTTTACTCCTAACTTTGAGTTTAGTGAAAGGCGGATCAAAGTCACTATGTATTTTTATCAAAAAGTCTACCTACTATATAAAAAAAACGACGATTAGGGTAGTAAAGTAGGAGTAACGCTAGAAAGGATCTGGCGAAAAGGACCAAAAATGTGGGGGTGTTGAGTAATTTACTCAGGAGAGATTTAAAATGGACTGTATAAAGGGTTTTTGTTCTACTCACTGTTCGTTGCTGTGTTGTGGGATCGATGGGCGGCCGCCTTTATCCTGGCTTCAGCAGTTCTGTTGAGGGGTTTCCATTGCAGAGGTTTTAAGGAAGGGAGGACGAGGGAAAACACTCGCGAAAATTCGTAAATCTATTTACTTAAAATTATTTAACTAAAAGTGCTTCACTTGATTGCACACCGTGTGATTGAATAGGGATTTGAAACGATATATCCCGTTGTAACTACAAATTCACACTGAATTTTCATTATATTTTTCTAAAAGCTACAGCTAAGGTGGACAAATCCCAATTCTACACAGTGAGCCAAAAAATATCTAATCCAATAAAAAGTAAAATTAAAATAACTAAATTCTAACATCCACACGAAATGAATGTACTGAGGACCGAACAACAATAATGTTGAAGTTATTAAAAAATCGAGACTTGTAGCACGTGGTTATCAACAAGACAACAAGAAAAGTGCAGTACTTTTGATGTCTATTCGCCTGTAGTTCGAATGCTATCTTTTGGTGTGCTTTTGTGATTTGTGTCGGAGAGAATTCGTATGTAAATCAATTGGATCTAAAGTGTGCATTTCTGAATGGTAAGCTACCCGAACTAGTTTTTATGGAGATAGGTAGCCAAGAACCTTTCATTTTGAAATTTGTATTGGAGAACTTAGATTTACTTTTATCTCAATTCTTTTTACGGAATGCCATTTTCGCGTACTTGGCTTTTTTTTAGATGAAATGTTTTTGATATGATTTCACTTCTTTTTTAAAGGAATTGGATAATACTTAATTTTTAAAGTACTAAAATATGCGGAATATTGTTCAAAACTTTTGCAATGCCTTACTTAAATGTTTGAGGTTTTTTAATTTTTTTCCATGGTTTTATCGTAGTTCCTATCAGCCTACCAAACCTCAGCTCTCTAGCGTTTCTAAAAGTGGACAATGTTACTTTTACATGTAAAGGGGAGGGAAATCAATTAAAATTGTCGTGTTTTTAAATTTTGTCCTATAGTTTTATCATAGTTCATATCAGACTTCCAATGCTCAGCTCTCTAGCGTTTCTGGAAGTGGGTAATGTTACTGTTACATAATTTTACATTCATAGGGGAGGAGAGTAAATAAAAATATTGGACTTTTTAAAAATTTTCCCATGGTTTTATCATAATTTTCATCAGCATTCCAATGCTCAGCTCTCTAGCGTTTCTGGAAGTGGGCAATGTTAGTTTTATATAAATTTACATTAATAGGAGAGGGAAGTAAATTAAAATGTTGGTGTTTTTAAATTTTTTCATATAGTTTTATCATATCGTCTTTCAGTCTTAAAAAGGTTAGCTCTCTAGCGTTTCTGAAAGTGGGCAGTGTTACTTTTACATAACTTTACATTTATAGGGGAAGGAAGTAAATTAGAGTTTTGAGGTGTTTTAATTTTTTCCTATAGTTTTATCATAATTCCTATCAGCCTGCCAAAGCTCAACTCTCTAGCATTTCTGGAAGTGGACAATGCTACTTTTACATAACTTTAAATGTATAGGGGAGGGGAGTAAATTAAAATTTTAAGGTTTTTTGATTTTTTCCTATAGTTTTATCATAGTTCCTGTCAGTCAGCCAAAGCTCAACACTCTAGCATTTCTAGAAGTGGGCGATGCTACTTTTACATAAATTTAAATGTATAGGAGAGGGGAGTAAATTAAAATTTTGGGGTTTTTTGATTTCTCCCAGGGGTTTGGTCATAATTTCTATCAGTCTGCCAAATTTCAGCTTTGTAGCATGTCTGGAAGTACAGTAGAATATTGATGATCTATACATGAGTGAGTGAGTGAGTGAGTGGCAATTTTGACGTTTTTTGAAATTTCGTAACTACTTTACTGTTTTATGGAATTGAAAAAAATGAAACTTAAAGGAGTTGTTAACTCCATGGAGATCTACGACGGAGCAAATTTTGAGATTCGTAGCTCATTCCGAAGTAGAGTGTTAGGTAGGTCAAATATCGGCTGAAATGTTTCAAGAAAAGATGGTTACGGCGCGCGAACTTGGCGAGGCACTGCCGTGCCCTCAGATTTTCAACAGATCATATCAAGTCTGAAAACCGCATGTTCGTATCTGTTGTAATTCCAAAGTTATGAATATATCCTCTTTACATATAATTCTATTTCTTCTGTGAGGCTCTACAAGTGGGTATAGTTCTTTCATTTCAAAAAGCCTCCAAAAAAACCATTATAAAATTTGAGGATCCTAACAAATAAAAGAGAATATGAGCCGGATGTATATGTGTATATGTATATGTAATTTGTTTATAGTATATAGTCAAGTAAAATAAAACGTTTAATAAAAATTGCTGCTTAATACGTATAATAATCATTCATAGATAGATACTATATATTTTATTTAAATGTAACATTAGGTACAGGATGAATTGATATAACAGGTTATATACATGTTGTCTAGCTAAGTTGGAACCATATGGAAAACTTTTTTATTTTTAATTTTACGAAAGTTATTCCTTATAAAAAGTTCTGCATGTTCTAAAATTTAAAATACAATCATCAGATGAAACATTTTTTCACTCGCATACGAGGTTTGTCAAAAAATATAAATTTTGGCCAAGAGTGCATTTTTGACAATATTAAAAATTGTTATAAAGAAAAATTAATCAAAACTTAAAGCCTTGTTTAAATATGCAATTACAACCATTTACATTAAAAAGAAAATATTTCGGTTTTTTTCATAATATGTATGGTTACTCCCATTGACTTCTATACCCTACGGGTAGACCCGGCATGGGCCTAAATTGCCATTATATCAAGCTTTTATCGCAATTGACCAAATACAAGTAAGAATTTAATGAGCAAGACAGGGATAAAAATAGAATTTTGGTTTGGTAACTCCGGACTCGTGCAACATCGCAAAAATATTTCAATTGGCTTGTCTTGGATAAAAAAGGTCAGTGGCGGCGAAAAATAAAAATTTTGAATTTCACTAGCATTTTTTTATCAACAATTTTCTGTTTGAATAATAAATAATTCATGAATGTTGTGTATAATGCGTTTACAAAATTCTATTCAGTAAAAAAAAGAGTAAAAAGAATTTGTTAGCATGCTAAGTGCAGTGGATGTATTAAAATTATTGTTTTCATCTTAGAACTTTACAAATGTTGTACCTTCCAGGTAAAATAATTTATTTCTTTGAACAAGTGTCTTGTTCAACTCTTCTCTTGTTGGGTGGACTACAACTAAAAATTCAATTCGGAATGGGACAACTGGGCGCCGCCAACTGGGCGACGGGCCAACTCGGCGCCGCCAACATGGCGCCGCGCCGGGCCTAATGGGCGCCGGCCGGGCCAACTCGACGCCGGACTATTTCGAGTGTTGAAATTTGGTAGGTATAGTGTTCTGGTAACCTCCAAAATGGTGGATTTCTTTATTTTTAAACCGATTTGTCTCAAACTTGAAAGTTTGCAGTATTTGAGATCACTTAATACAGTTTTATCCTCAAACTTAAAAAAATTAAAATGGCGGATCCCAAATGGCGAATTTTCTTATTTATGCACCAATATTTATCAACTATAGAACTTGGCAGTATTTCAAGTCGCTGAATATGATTTTTGACTCAAACTCATAAAAAATTTGATGATTTGTCTCAAACTTGAAAGTTTGCAGTGCTTGAAAGCACTTAATTTCAAATGACGATATGTATCAAATATAGAAATTGGCGCTGATTATGATTTTTTACTCAAACCCATAAATAACTTTAAATGGCGGATCCAAAATGGTGGACATTGCTAATTATCATTTTTGACTTAAACTCATAAAAAATTCAAAATGGCGAATCCAACATGACATACTTCTTTATTTACTAACCGATTTGTTTTAAGCTTAAAATATTACATTTCTTTCTATAAACTTGAGTCATATTTTATATTAAGCTATAAATTTGAGTCAAAAATCACAATCAGCGGCTTTAAACACCACCAAGTTTTAAATTTGATATATATTCATTCATAAATTGAAAAGTCTGCCATTTGCAAGCGTGAGTCACAAATTGTATTAAGTGACCCTAAGCACTGCAACTTTCAAGTTTGAGACATTTGAGACAAATCCGTTGAAAAATAAAGAAATCCACCATTTTGGATCCGCCATTTTGAATTTTTTATGGGTTTGAGTCAAAAATCATAATTAGCAACTTGAAACACCGCCAAGTTCTATATTTGATACATATTGTTGCATAAATAAGAAAATCCGCAATTTTAGATCCGCCACTTTAATTTTTTTAAGTTTTAGGATAAAACTGTATTAACTGATCCCAAGCACTTCAAACTTTTAAGTTTGAGACAAATCGGTTTAAAAATGAAGAAATCCGCCATTTTGGATTCCTCATTTTGAGTCTTTCATGAGTTTGAGTCAAAAATCGTAATCAGCGACTTGAAACACCGCCAAGTTCCATATTTGATACATATCGATGCATAAATAAGAAACTGCGCCATTTTGGATTTGCCATTTTAATTTTTATAAGTTTGTGTATAAAACAAGAATAAAAACAGCAGAAAACATTTTTTTAAAGTTTTTTTTTATATCTACTTTAGTTTACAAAACATAGGCCAAAATAAAAATTTTAAAAAATAAAAAAATTGAAAAACCAGTTGTTTTATTTTATATCTTGTTTAGTTTTTGAGATATGCAAATAATGCAAATACACTGCACAATCTACTTGTTAATGGACATATACAGCGAAAGAAAAATTGTTCTATCTCTTGCCGTTGTTGGGGGGGAATGACTAGAGGGGTAGGCGGCCAAGATAGATTTTTATTATAAGGAGGCACCCTAAATTACGACAAAATACCTCAAATGTAGACTAGGCTCGATTTTGCCATATATCTTAATGACTATCATATCGCAAACATGCCCAGTTTTGGCGGAATGGCTTCAATCAAATAGTGCTATTGCGAGTGGGGTTCGCAAAACCCCAATGATATATACCACTTTGGAAAGAGCAAAAACGGTGGAAAGATATTTGTGCATTTTTTTCGTATCTGGTTTGGTTTAGAAGATATGGATAAAAATAAAAAATCTAGTTTTTTGAAAATTCATATTTTTTTAATATCTTGTTTAGTTTTCGAGATATGCAATAGAGTGATAATACAGCATATAATCTAGAGATTACTACACCAACAAAAGTGAAAAAAATTGTTCTATCACTGCTGGTTACTGAGATATTGAAGAATCAAATTTAAGGGGTTGAAAGAGGGTGGAGGGGCCATGACCGAGAGGGGGGAGGCCAAGATATATTTTCGTAGTCAGGAGACATCGAAGTTTCGAAAAATATACCTTGGCAACCATCATCACCTTGGTGCAGGCGAACCCCTTTTTTATGCCCTACGTCGCTGTACTACTTTGTTTGCTGTAAGTCACTGGTAGATTCAAAAAAATAAAATTAATTCCTTGTTTTATTTCTAAACTTTTTGATCTCCTGCTATTTTTTTGTATCTCTAACCGTTGTTGAGAAAAAAAGACAAAAAACTTAATTTGTATCTTTGATTGCTATTCAAATAAATGGATCCATGACGGATCTCATACATTCCTGGCTAGCCTATTAGCATCCTTCAATTGAAGCTATGATAATCAGCCTTGAAAACAGTTTTTTGTAAATATCTGGGAAACTAAAGCTCTTACCAATTTTTTGGTTATTACACAATTTATTAAGCAACATGTAGTCCACTCTATTCCGGAAACTGCATACTGATGCGATGCTCCGTTAAAAATTTAGCATTTTTAAAATTTTTTTGTTGTCAAGTAGTAGTAGTAGTGGGGGGGTTGACCCGCAGGTCTGACAAGTAGGCCAGAGTAGGTCCTTTTTGCCATGCCCCAAGTCTGTCCCTTAACCCACTCTCTGCACTTCCCTTTGATGGTCGGGTAACTCATTGGGCCTTCCTGTTCTCTTTACAAAGTCCAGTAATTCTGCCCATTTGAGCATGTGCAGTTCTTCCTCGCTCAGAGTTGGCGCTCCGAGTGCCTGTTGTCTCATCCTTGCGTAGGCCTCGCATTCTGACACGAGGTGTCTTGATGTCTCTTCTTCCTGTCCACAGGCTGGTCAGGTAGGGCCATTCTCGACTCCTATACGTGTCATGTGCTTCCTCAACCGGTTATGTCCGGTTAGAGTACCTATCAGCAGTCCGAGGTCTTTTCGTGTCCGTCCCAGCATCCATCTAATTCTGGTCGCTTTTGGACGGTCTACGAATTCTCTGGTCTGTCTGCAGACCCGTTCCTGTTTCCCAGGAGTTTAATAGCGCGTCCTGGGCCCATTTGTTGAGTCCGCTTTGCAATTTTTTTTTTAGTTGTCAAGAAACTGTATATAGCATTAATGGATTTTGACCAAAATCTAACCAAAATTTATAGAAAGTAGTCTCGACTTTAATGTTTAAAATCTAATCAGCTCGTTAAAGTGTCCAACACCATTTTTCCTGAAAATTTTATGAAAATCGGTTTAGGAGCTATCGCGTTACGGACGAACAAAAATACACACACACATGCACGCACACACACAGACAGACATCACGACGATATTGCTAGGATAGGTCAAAATACATATAAATAACACATTTTCGGCGTTAACTAAAAAAAATTTTTTTTTGCTCTGCGGGCTAGGAAGGTAAAAATTAATTACTATAACTTTTTTTTGTGTTTTTTCTCGAAAACGGTTAAAGATACCAAAAAATGCAAGAGATTAAAAAGTTTCTTAATTAAACAGAATCTATTTGTTATTTTGAAGCTGCAGCTGGCTTACAGCCAAAAAGTTCTGGGGAAAAAAGGGGCATGGCCCCTGAAAAAATATCACACTTTAGTTTTGTGCTTATATTTGGCAAGCTTAATGATATATGCCTTGCAGCTAAATACATGTTCCAAATTTGAGCCAAACATCTCAAAAACTGCAGGAGCTATAAAAAAAAACAAACAAAAAATTAAAACTTTGACACCATGTATATCAAAAACTAAGCATTTGCAATACCATGCTTATTTAAAGTTTTTTTCTTAAAATTACTCAAAAAATCAGACTTAGGAGTTTGGCGACATACTTGATTAACACCGAGTATATCATAAGTTGTTTAAAATATGATAATATGAAAAAAAAAGTGTTTGGAACGCCTTCCCGCCTTCATTGTCTGCACGCCACTGATTAGTTGTCTGTGATTAAATTAGAAATGCCAATATTCAGTTCTGTGCAGTTATAAAAATCTCTTCTAACAAGCAACGAAAAAGACATCAATGGTTTTACTATTCATTATTTTTAAACCGCTTATATTCCACGTGTGATTAAAGCCAGCTACTTTCTTTTGTTCGAAATATGGCCTTTATGATCCTCTTTCAGACGCAAAGTTATCAAACGATGAATCTACAACAGAACGCTGTACCAGCTACACAATCCTTTTGCAGATTTACCCAATTAAAAATAATTGTAAAGTAACTGAACAAATTTTATATGGATAAAAAATATCGTCTAAATGGAAGGTTCAAAACATCGCTGCTTATTAAAGAAAATTATTTAATAAAAGAGCTTAAAATAAGTATAATACTAAACGATTTTATTTAGCGAATTTTAAAGCCCGTTGAAATTCCGGGATTCCCAGACAAGTTAGGTCAATTTTAAAATGACACGAAAAAAGTGGGCGACCGTACTACAGACCCGCTACGTAGATGAGAATACATTAATTGAAGCAATTAGGTGGTGAGCTAAATGATCCAGAAGACTATCCCATAAATTAGTATAAATCTGTGACATACCCATATATTAGATATTAATTATAACCAGTGATTGATAATTTACTTAAATATATAATTAAATCAATCAGTATAATTGATTTATTTGGTAAACTAACTTAGCTGTCGAAGTTTAGGATTGAAATAAATATCCCGACTGAAAGCGGCTACCTATAAGTAGTATAGTAGGATATTTTATTACTTCTATTTAGAAATCGAACGTCTCATGGCTTTCCAAAATCGCGCCAGCGTACACAAGCGCCAACTTTAGCTGATCTTAACAGTTCGATTGACGATGACGTCTAGCGCATTTTGGGTGTAAAAGTCATAAAACTGGTGCGCAGTATCGATAATGTACTGTTTACCGTTCTTGGCGCGGTATTCTGGTTATGTATAACACCACCCGCCTTCTGTATAGTACCAATAAATTAATTGTGGCATATTCCATTGGGATAATAAGTACAGCACAACTGGCTCAGTGTTTCCATTCCATTGACATGCACTTTTTCGGTTTTTTATTTTCCATTGAGAAACTTTTAAATTAGGTTTTGCACTGAGTGCAGCGCACAGGGCACAGAGGGGTATCCCACCCTTAAAGCTGGCCAAAAATATTTTTTGCCTGGAAGTTGGCCTATGGGTAGTGGCGGATCCAAAGGGGGGCCAGAGGGCCCTGGGCCCCCCTTCCCTGATATAAAACTTAAATTTTTTTGTAAAAAGATATATTTTTTTAAATTTAACATTTTTTTATATGGTTTTTTAATTTGGTTTTTAACTTGATACAGTTCCTACTTGTTAAAGACGGCAAAGAAAAACAATTTTTGGCTTTTGCTACCTTCTGGCCCCAAGCCCCCCCCCCCCCCCCCGAACATCTTGGATCCACCACTACCCATTAGTATTAATAATAAGAAAGTTAATGTAACATTATTTATTTTTACTTAAATCATAAATAAAACTTAAATTAAAAGCAAAAATTAAAAAGTTACACATCACCGTTAAAACTACTTTCTAAATTTAAATTAGTGGAAAATCCATTTACTAACGTTGAAAGAACTCACGAAGCGTCGTTCTGTCAGCGACATGTGCGTGCCGAAAAATCGTATTTTTTTTCATACTTGTTAGGAAAATAGATTATTTGCTACTACAGTGCGAAAAGAACCATTTTTCTGCACTTGCAAAAAAGCATTACCATAGCAACACAGTTAAAAAATAACTCGTCAGCCAAAGTTTAATAAAAGTGAAAAAAATACTAATTTCGGTTTTTTTTCCTCACGCCTGTAGAAAAAATAGTATACTTAACACGCGCGTAAATTTAATTTTCCGCACTTGACTACTGGCCGAACTTCGCTAACGCGTTTTTCGCACTTGTTAGATAAACTGCCATGTTTATTTTCCTTGAAATCTCCAAAAAAGCAAACCGTGGAATAACCTTATATCCGAAAATCTACAGTAACACATACTTACCTGTAGTTGAAAATGATAATGAAGTCATTCCGTCAAGCCAATCACTGTTGTTTTTTTCAAATATGTCTTTCTTTTTATATGCTGCTTGCCATCTGGACTTAAAGCCATGTTTTATTAATGATAGTTTTTGTTTCCACGACTATCGTTGATCTTCATCTTTACAGAAATTATTGAGCACAGTTTCCTCCATTTGAATCAACTTTGTATCAAAATTTTGTGCCTGTGAACCGTCTTCTATATTGTAAATGTCTTTCCGGGATAAGAATTTGACACCAGACAGACCTAAAAGAAAAAAAACATCCATGATTTTTATTTGTATTTTCTTTTTGAACATGCACTACCCACTAAAAAAATTAATTAAAAATTCATCCACGGTATTCCACGGCTACTTTTTTCTTAAATATCTTACTTAAGTTGCCTACTTTAATGCTATATACAATTCAAAGTTTAGAAAAGCTGAGAAGTTAAGTAAAACTCTTTCTGTTTCTGTTTAAAACAACTAAATTTATCATTTTTTCATGTGGTTCGATTTTTGACTATATTTACTAAACTATAAGGTTGATTTCACTGAAAATTGTTTAAAATGCAAGTACATACCCGGTTTTGATAAATCCATCACAAATATTTTATCTACAGTTTTAAAACACTTATTTATAACAAGCAATGTGAGAACACCTAAACAGACCTATTGGCAATGCGCGCGTGTGCCTCAGGGCTCCTATGTGACTTTAAGCAAGTCAATAATTAGCTTCTATTATACTAAGATCATGACATATACTAACTGTTTTTCATTACCCTACTTCCCACCATCGCCGAAGTGCTTATCGCCGTTGGTTTTTTTGTCCTCAGTCCTGGATGAACAAATTAGTAACTTGTTTTCATTGTTATTTTTATTGGTGAAAGCTTTTTTTAAAAGATAATTTAATATATTTAATAATATAATAGATATTTAATGGTATAAAACCATTTTTCAAATTAGTGATATTTTAATAAGAGTTTGAGATTCAAGTTAATACATCTTTAGAGCTTCACCTAGCTCACCTTTAAAATTGATAATGTTATAATATCTCACCCATCCTCACCCGTCTTTTTAAGATATATCTTTTAATGTAGATAGGCCTCCCAATTTTAAAATAGATAATTTTATGTTAAACCGTTTATTATACAAAGTTAATCACATACTAGCCTGTGTTGAAAAGAAATGATGCTTTTTATCGTCAAAATTGCGTAAAACAGATAATAAATCTCGTGATAAAAGTTTTTATCCCCCAAAGAATTGTAGTCGTTGCTATGCTTTTGCTACAAACTTTTTGCCTCGGGCGAAAAAGTACCACTTTTATCCCTTGGTATATAACATACAATGTGCCCATAAAAACGCATCCTAAGTAATAACTTTTTAACTGAATTAGATACGATTAGATATCAATTTTAGGTAAAAAATGACTGTTTTGTTCTAAGTCTGAAAGTTCA
Source organism: Aspidapion aeneum (assembly GCA_963576565.1). Taxonomy (NCBI): domain Eukaryota; kingdom Metazoa; phylum Arthropoda; class Insecta; order Coleoptera; family Brentidae; genus Aspidapion; species Aspidapion aeneum. The sequence continues at coordinate 14,331,394 of OY755042.1, forward strand.
AATTATAGAGCGCCCTAACTTGTCAAAAGTTTCAATATTTATATGTCACTATCTAAAAAACTATACCTTAGTTTTAGCTATTTCAGCCACCCTGTATGCTAAAAACTGATGTGCATTATCAATATCGTCAAATTAATGAAAGAAAAATATAATTATAATAATATTATTTTATTTGCAATTAGATGTTGTATATTTAAATAAGGTTTAATGGTTTTACATAATTTTAAATCACTGTGGCATGACAAGTCGCTACTGCGCCGAGTCAGAATAACGACAACCATGATTTTGGTGATTAGTGAATAAATGGTCAATTTTAATGATTTTTGTAGCTAAAAGTCACCTTGTTCATTTCATTATATCTTTTTTAACTCAAGACCGATTTTAAGAAGTGATACCTTTTTTTAAGGATAAAGCAGACCCGAGAGCAGACCCTAATTAAAAATGACAGGCGGTCGCGCATTTTATTTCAAAGGCGTCAAAAATAGGTATTTTCAAAAAACGTGTGCCATCTTTAATTTTAGCAAAATGTCAATTTTAGTAATGCGCTGGTATAACTTAAAGCTTTGGCTTTCCAACAAGCCAATATTCTTTAAAATCAGTCGAGTGGTAACGCATTTATACCCAAAGAAAGTTAGTTAATGCGGTAGTTTTATGCGGTTTTGAACCACTGTGCAGCGTTTTAGCTACGGGCTCTGACGGCACATGGCGCACCGAACACTTTTTCACTCTATTTAATTTTAAGCTCAAATGACAACAAGTAATGGATTTTTTAGATTTTTATTAATCAAATTTACACCATTTTCAAAAAGATTTCAATCCAATATCTCAATCAATTAAACCCGAATAATGCATTAAAGCCACAGTTCTGGGCGACTACTTAACAGTTGATACGAAAGGAAATCATAGGCGCTCCTCCCCCAAACCCAATATTTTTGTACATATTTTCCACTTATTTCTTGAATAAAAAAAATAAAATCTAAGTAACGTGACTGCTTCTCTCGCACCCTTCATATTCATTCATATTTGTGGTGAGCTACTGAGAGAATAATAAACTATTCTGTTATTATTTTTACCTAAACAAAAAATGTGAGGTTATTGGCTTGCATAGAAGTGCGATTTTGCGTCTTTCGCGTGTTCCGTTAAAACTGCACTCATTGCAAATTTTTGACAGCACCGAGCACGCTATTAAAATTAGGGTTCTTTGGCCAGGATTTTAACCACCATGTTAACCTTATCCAAGATCTTTATACTTTTACACAATTTACTTACAGAATTTTACAAGTCATTGAACCTAACTGGCTAACTGTAATCAGAATAACAAATTTACATCATCGGGTTGCGTTAAATCATTTGTTTTATGGAAACTCCATGACGCAGCTACAGTGGTCCAGTAAAGTTCACATGACTGATCAAAAAGAAAGTAACGTAGGTTTACTACAAGGCAGTATAGCGTCACCTTTGCTATTTCTAATATTTATTAATGATTTACCTACAATTATTCATAATGAGAATGAATATATAACTGAATTTGCAGATGACACAAATCTTCAGTTAAGTGCAGGAACATTACTAGAACTGCTGGAGCAATTAAATACTTTTCTTGAAAGAGCAGATAACTAATTTACCGGAAATAAACTAGTTCTCAACCAAAAAAAGACACAAACAGTATTGTTTGGAACTCTAAATAATAATAATAATTTTCCAGAAACTATTGTTACATCTTCAAATGCGAATATTATCGTTGAAGATACCGTAACATTTTTAGGGATCAAAATAAATGTCTCTTAAATGGGAACAACAAATTATTTTCTTATGTTCAAAACTCAACAAAGTGTGTTACGCAACAAGAGTGATAGCTAAATATCTAGACACAGTAGCTCTCAGAACAATTTACTTTGCAAACTTTCAGTCACAGTGTCGATTTGGTATCATCTTTTGGGGCAACAACAGTAAGCTGTCAGAAGTTTCCATTATCCAGAAAAAAATGGTAAGAATAGTTAATATGAAGTATCTTGAAAGTTGTGGACACAGTATACTTTCGTCTATGGTTGTAGAGGGGTTTCTAGAAAAAACCACATTATGACAGTGTACATGACGTAAGATAACAAATTTTTAACACTATTTCACTTTGTGTTTTGTAATATCTGTTATTTTTTTATAAAACTATCTTTGAAATAAAGAATTTTCAATCAATCAATCAATCAATCAAAATCTGTGTAAAAGTATAAAAACCTTGACCTTTACCTTTATTATGCAGGGGCGCAGTACCGCTATGTCACTCTGTAACTTTTATTAAACGTAACGATAGGGGCTAATTAGCAGCAGATGATGGCTACCTTTCTTTACTGGTAAACAGCCAACCAATCAATCTTGGCAGTGATTCTGTGATAGCAGATTTATAGGTTAGAAACAAAGTTATAAAATAAATTGGTTTTTGTTCTATTTTCTCTTTGTTCGCGAATCCACAAATACAACAAACGTCTATAAAAAGTATGGTTACGTTACCGGCCAAAAGTTATTTTTCTGTACGTTCAAAGGTTTTTTTACCGATTTAAAGTTACCTTTATTTACGATAAAAAGCAGAGCTGTCAGGTACTTCAAGTACAATACTTGAAATTGTACTTCTCAAAACATTTATTGCCGACAAAACTACTTGAAGTACTTTTAACAATGTACTTGGAAACGTACTTGATTTTGTCGAGTAGTACAATAAAATGTACTTCAAGTATATTGGAAGTATTTAAAGTACATTATAAGTACTTTTTCGCTCTGTAGCTCTGAAGATTTAAAATTATCATACCTTTTTTTCAGTGTAGGTACTTCATAAATGTTATTATTATTTTTTTAAATCGATTTTCTTTCATAAAATAAATATGTATCTATTTGTTGAAAAAAAATAACAAACAAGGATGAGAAATTAAAACAAAACTATACACAACTTGATCAAAAACAAAACCGCAAAATATAGTTAAAATATTTGAAAAAAACTTGTTTTTAAGTCATGATTATTTTTAAAAAAGTCAGGATTTTCATCGTCGACGTAGTTAAGAAAATCTATACAGGTTATTATGCGGTTTTCCCGCAGAAAAAATAAGTGGGTTTGGGTTAGGTTAAGTTTTTTACTCTGATATAATTAGTCGATGCTTATTTTAATAACATGAAAATACGGGAATTTTATTGTCCCGGTGCTGAGTGTAAAACCCATGTGTTTATATTTGGATTGCTTACTACTCTTTTCTAGTACTTTAAGTCTTCAAATGAATTTGAAGTGCAAACAGTTCAAGTGTAAGTACTTGAAGTACTTTAGTCCTTAAAGTACTTCTATTGTACTTCAAGTACTTCTATTGTACTTTTATTGTACTTCAAGTACTCAGTGGCGGATCCAGGGGGGGGGGCACTAGGGGCACTTGCCCCCCCCCCCACCCCCGAGAATTTTTTGAATATACAAAAAATGAGTAAAAAGTAATGTTTTTGCTAATAAAAATTCAAAATTTTTGCTTGCGGCCCATGAAAGTGTCTATTGTTATTATCATCGAAATTGCAACCACTGACTAATTCAATAAAATGCTGCTTAAAAAAATATATACCGCTTTTTACCAACAGAGAATGTCACCTAAAGTAACACCCCCCCCCCCCGAGAAGCACCTCTGGATCCGCCCTTGCAAGTACTTCTATTGTACTTCAAGTAAAAGATTTGGGAAAAATCAAGTACGTTTATAATGTAAATACATTATTAGTAAAATTAAAGTATATATGAAAAGAAAATATACCAAGTACTTTTACGAATCTTAATATGCTTGGTACTTGTACCTTAAGTATGTACAGGGCGTCCCAAATTGGGCACTTTTAGGGGGTTTAAGGTACTTCTAGGGGAGACAGAGAAAAACTGACCACGCATTGCGAGGCTCAAATTTCAAGAGAAGACTTATAGTGAAAACCGCATTTTGAAATATCGTCTCGTCTATCAGCTACGGGGGCTTTTTGAAAAGTCTGCATATGCAGGGGGTCTATAACTTTGTTATTAGTGGAAATTTTGATTTAGAGTAAACTGCAGTTTTATAGACTTTGTCACGAGAAATTCACCCGCTAAATTATATTTTAACTGTCACTTTTAGTTTTTGAGTTATGACATAAAATTGCATTTTTTCTTATGGAATAGCCTATATTTTAATTAATTTTCGAATTCGTCATTGAATTCTTTTCAAAATGATGTATCATATGTCATAGTTTGATTGAGCGGTTTAGAAGATATTCAACTTTTTCACTTATTTCTAGTGCGCTATGATTTCCTGCTGAGGCAGGTAAAGGCACTCCAGTATTTTTATTATTTTACACAGTCACAAATATAGTAAGGCTGGTTTGGAAAAATTATAATTCAGCTGACGGCCCTCAAAGCCTAGTTATAAAAAGTAAAAAAAAATGATACATATTTCAAAATAAAATTAAAACGCTTTTGTGCAAAATAATTTCATATCAAGCGCAAATTGTTTAAACAATTGAAAACAATGACAAAACGTCAAGACGCAAGGCCAACTTGATTTGCATAGTATAAGACAACAAAACTATAGGAGCATTGAAGTAGGATTTGACCGCAAGGCTTTCACGTCAATGGCGCATGACGTCATTTAACGCACACCAGACAAAAATAAAAAACTTTAATTATCTCCGAAACGCTCAATCAAACTATGACATATGATACATCATTTTGAAAAGAATTCAATCACGAATTCGAAAATTAATTAAAATATAGGCCATTCCATAAGAAAAAATGCAACTTTATGTCATATCTCAAAAACTAAAAGTGACAGTTAAAATTTAATTTAGCGGTTGAATTCCCCGTGACAAAGTCTATAAATTTGCAATTTACTCTTAATCAATATTTCCAATAATAACGAAGTTAGAGACCCCCCTCCAAAATGCAGACTTTTTAAAAAGCCCCCGTAGCTCAAAGACGAGACGATATTTCAAAATGGGGTTTTCACTATAAGTCTTCTCTTGAAATTTGAGCCTCGCAATGCGTGGTCAGTTTTTCTCTGTCTTCCCTAGAAGTACCTTAAACCCCCCAAAAGTGCCCAATTTGGGACACCCTGTACCAGTAGCGTATATAGGGGGGGGGGGCTGGGGGGCCCGGGCCCCCCCCGAAGTTAAGATTTTTTTAGATATTTTCCACATATTTCCTGAATACAAACATAAAATAGCATAAAATACGGCCTCATCGGGTTTCGGGCCCCCCTCAAACTGCCTCGGGCCCACCCCGAAACTTTTTTCTATATACGCCACTGCCCTGTACTTGTGACAGCTCTTGTAAAAAGGAAGAGAAACGAAATTCCTGATTAAAGTGCCTGATCAAAAACATCCTATTGCTATTGTTTTGAAAAACATTCTAATTTTTGGCCCTTTTAATTTTTGTTTGTTTATTCTAGATTTACGGACGATAGAGGTAACTTTTCAGATATTTTTCTGTCGTTCAAATTTAAACGCATCAAACAGACCTGAACCTGATCCACAGATCTGAACCGTTGAGAATATTTGTCTATGCCGTACGAAACACAGTAAACAACCAGATTCAATATGGTATGCACATTCTTCTTTACTCAATAATATGGTCATTAGTAAAATTAGACAAACTTTTGCGAATCATTAATAAGCTAAGATAATTATCTTGTGGTAGGTTTTCTTCCGGAGGTGGACAGCGAAGTCTGAACCGATGGCGCCCTGGTGCTCCACCCCGCAATATGAGACCTTGTCAGATATTCACCCGCTGAGTTTCCCTTAAGCTAGTTTTAAATAAATAACAGCAGCAGATTGGATAACTGCCATTCTCAAAAAATAATCGCTGCGTTTTCCAAATAGCTGCATTGCACGACAAGCAAAGCTTTTGAAATTTGCCTCGTAAAAAAATTTGTTGACAAAAAACATTCCTCACCTGAAAATTTTCCAAATTCCTACCTAAAATTTGTCCCGGAGAAAAATTGGATAGCCAAAAAAATGGTCCTTGCCGTTAAAGTTTCGTGCAATTTAATTCGTCTAGTCATTTAAATTATACTAATGTGTGTCTTCTCGGTGCAGGAAACTAACTAATATTTGTTCGATTCCAGGTCTCAACATTCGGAGTTAATTTTTTTACTGGTGATATGCCCCAGCCAAAAAATTGTCACTTAGCCACATTTGCCGATAAAACTATTTTATTGATAGTAGCAAAATTTATCAAAGAATAAATAGAATTTAGAACTTCATGATGCAGTAACCACAAATTGGTGAATAAAATTAAATGAAACCAAATCAATTCATGTTGATTTTACAAACAAAATTGTGAATCGCATACAATTATTAACAATATTCCCGTAGCATATTCAAATTAAGCAAAATATCTCGGTATGACACTTGCTGCCAAATTGCGCGAAGCCACATGTTAAGAAAAAAAAAGAAAACTTGAGATAATATAGCATTCCACTATATATTGCGTTTATAGACTTCGACAAAGCTTTCGATAGCATTGAGCACTGAGCAGTAAAAGCATCTTTAATAAATAGCCGAATAGATCACAGATATGCGGACTTAAGCCAATATATATAGCAAAGCAACTCAAAATCCACGAAGGAGCACCGGCCTTAGAATATGTTTTTAAAAGCTTAGATTGGGAAGAAATATGCATCAAAGTAAACGGACAATTCTTGAACTACCTAAGATATGCTGATGATATCGCCTTAATTTACACTTGATAACGGTTAGAGATACTTACTAACCGAAACGTCGTGTTTTAAAATAAATAAAGACAATGGAAGTCCGAAATTTTATTTCAGCCCTTTTTATAGTTTAAAATGACTATAACTTTTTTCTCAGTGTAACTTTTAACTTTTTTTGTTAAGAAAATATTTTCCTGAATCTTTCTAAGCGAAAAAGGTACTCTTGTTAACTAACTAAAGTAAGTCGTTTTCGAGATATTTCCGTTTTTAGTGTTCGATGCCGCAACGGAATACTGAAATTATTTTGAATGACTATTTCACTAGTGTTTTACACTGGCAAAATGTCATAGCAACGGTCAGTTTTCTACTGACTATTGTTCTTAAAGCTTTATTTAAGTTTGTTGCTTTTCGGCGATTTCGCTCATGCAATTTTTAAATTAATTTTTAAATTCACCACCCTGTATCTCTGAAACGGAGCAATTTTGGACTAAGGTAAGTTGCTTTAAATCGACTTATTTTGACCTCAGGAATATGAACTAAGATTTTGTACAGACCTTTTAGAGACACCCTGTATACCTGGGACAAACTATGAAACTGAAAAAAGCTGAAATCAACAGACGAGTAAGATTGGCCTGGGTAGCATTCGTTAAATTAAGCTACCTATTAAGAAATAAAAAATATCCTCAGTACCTCAAGACCAAAGTGTATAATCAATGTATCCTTCCTGTACTTACCTATGGATCCCAGACCTGGACACTGACAAAATCAAACATGGATAAGGTAACAAAATCCCAAAGATCAATGCAAAGACAAATGTTACATGTAAGGCTGACAGATAGAAAAAGGAATGAATGAAGTAGAAAAATTGAAATGGAAATTTGCCGGTCATAATATCAGACAGAAAGACGATCAATGGAACAAATGTATTGTAAACTGGAGACCTTGGGAAAATAAAAGAAGTAGGGGGAACGGGTAAAACACAATAATCGTACGTGGAACTCCTACTGATCGTAAAGTTCGAAAAATTATTATTCATCAGTATCATAAAGGAAAAACAATACGTGAAATTTCCAGTGAACTAGCTATAGCAACAACTACTGTGTTTAATATAATTAGGAAATATGGTGAAACTGCCTGTATTGATGTTCGCGATAAAAGCCCAGGCCGTCCAAAAACCGTTTCTCAAAGGAATGTAAGACATTTAGTTAGAATATGTAAGTCAGGAAGAAGAAATACACTACGAGAAATAATCGCAAGGTGGAATAAAGAAACTGGGATGAATGCTTCCAGAGAATGCTGTCGCAGATATATCCTCCAGAGCGGTCTTAGTTTTTTTAAAATATGTTTGATAGGTACTTCTTTGCGGTATAATTTTTTTATTTTTTTATTTATTCGAGTGGGCCAAAGAAAAACTATTGTTGATGGAAACTCAAAAAAGAAATCGTTATATTTGGGCCAAATTAAAAGTTTTATGGACAAAACAAGACTGGGACAAAGTTATCTATAGCGACGAAAGCAGATTTGATGTCTGTGTGGGAGATGACCAAAAGCGTGTGATTCGGGAAAAAAAAGAAGCATTCCATAAAGATTTTCTTAAAAGAACTGCAAAGTTTCCTCCACAGGGCATCATGGTATGAGGAGGTATGCCAAAGGGGTGGGAACTTTACACTTTATTGAAGGCACAGTAAACGCCGCCAAATATCAAGGTATCCTTGAACATTCGCTTTTACCAAGTGCAGCAAAATTATATCCACCCAAGAATTTATCTTCCAACACGACGGAACATCATGCCATACTCATATAGAGCATGACATTAAAGTTTTGTCTGACCCCTCTAGAAGCCCTGATCTTAGTACAAGAGAGACACTTTGGCACAAAATGAAACAACGCCTAAGAAGTGTTCCTCAGCGTACTTTACCACAACTACGTGCTAAATTGCAAGAAATATGGGATAATTTCACCCCTGAATTCTGGTACAATGCCCAATAGAGTTCAGGCTGTTATTCGAGCTAAGGGTGACATTACGCCTTGTTAATTTCTATTTTTATTTGTTAAAAACCACTTGTTCCAATATTTAGTTGTCAGCATTTTCTGATTATCAAACAATGAATTAAATAGTAATCAACATAAAATATATAATTAAACCGTCAAAATAAATCCATACATCAAAGAAAATGTTGTTAATTTCATGATTACAATTAAAAAATAAATAAAAGAATTTCAGTAAACTGGCATTTTATTTACAAATTATCTGCTTGTTCCAACATATAGTTGTTAGGGCTCGTAAAACCTGAGTTCGATGCCAAGTAAAACTCTAGACAGGCAAGCTTAAGGTCGATCTACTTTACTCTTGCGGTCCTCTTTTGACGAAGCCGCGATTGATTTTAAAGCTCGCTCAGTGACTAGCTTTGTGTTTGTTTCATCGAATTTTCCATTAGTTCCGGCTAATAAAAATAAGCTACTCATCATTGCATAAAATTAGTAAAAGACAGGTTTCAAATCAGATTGAGGTCTTCTGACCTGCTTTGTTGGTTTTCTTAAAAATTTTGGTAAAACAAATTAAATCGGGGTTGATGGCGGTGCTGGACTATCGGGTAAAAGATTCCGCCAAGTGATGGGCACCGAAGCTCAGACATTTACGATTTTTTGCTATTTTTTTCTTTCACGTAACCCAGTACCTCAGTTTTGGGGGGTTCGAGACAGTTTGGGGGAGGGGATGAGGGCATAAGGCCGTATTTCATGCTATTTTATGTTTTTATTCATTAAATATGTGGAAAATATCTACTACTACTACTACTATGTCGGTTTAGAACGTTTTTCTACGTTGTCCGACGCCTATTCTCCACCTCCTTCGATCCTGACAATCATCTTCTGTCAGATTTTTTTGACTCATTGATCTTTGGATTGACTGTTGCCATTCTAGTTTAGGACGCCCTCTTTTTCTGCGCCTTATTGGTTGCCATTCTAGGACCTGCTTTAGTAATCTTTCGTCGTTCATCCGTTGTACTTGGCCGTACCATATCAGTTGCCTTTCAGTGATGTCATCCGTTATGCTTTCCTCGATTCCCATTATTTTTTATGATCTCATTTCTTATGTGATCTATTCTAGATATTCTCATTGATCTTTTTATTGCATCCATTTCGACACTTTCCATTTTTGTTTTGTATATTTTTCTGTTACGCGACAAGTCTCTATTCCATACAACAGCGTGCTTTTCACCATTGTTTCTTATATGTTAAATTTTACATTCTTTTTTATCTAAAAAAATGTAATTAAATATTTCCAGGCTCAATTACCATACATTTAACCCATAACTGGTGACGTCACTTTTTTGTTATACAACTTGTTAGAATTATCTAAATGAAAATAAAAAAAAAACGCGTCTGTTATTAATTTTTAGATCACCTTATCGGCAATAATGCCTACAGATTTTTACCAAAAAGAAAAAATATTTATAGAATCTGTTTTGTTCCCTGGAGATGACATTTCTTAGGTTTTCTTGGGTATAGGCAAATACGTTCAAGCATAAATACATGTTCAAAGAATCGAAAAGTAAAACCCTCATAGCTGGCTTTGAAAACAATGGCAAATTTAAATTCGCGGATGCGAATTTTCAAGTGCGCCTGCGTGTGTTTTGTCATGTAGCTGTCAGCTGCTATGTGAGTGGAGGCCATCTTGAAATTTTTCGGTGTTTTGTGTTTGTCGTGTAAAATTATGTTTTTTCTTTGAAAAATGGGAAATATTTCACGTAAAACGTGCGGTTTGTGGAAAAATGTTCGGAAGAAGTAAGAGAGTGCCGTTCCATAGGTAACTACGTGTATTTTTCTTTATAATTTGTCAACTAAGTTAAGAGTGGTTTATAGTTGCCATTAAACAGTCTTCATAGTGTCCACAATAAATCTGCATAATTAGTTTTAGAAAAACTACAATTTTAATCCACAATTTGATAAATTTTCACCCAATCAACTAGTTTTTAGAAAAAACCCTAAATATTTGATAATTGTCAAATACTGTAGTGACGTAACGGAGTATGTTCCAAAACCACCGAAACTGACTCATGCGCAGTAACCGATATCCTGTCTAGTCGAAAAAGGAACATTAAGAATTAAATAGGTTTAAGTTTAATAGTTCGTTTTTTCACGTTATTTTTAAAACCACGATAAATTCACACCGAAATAACGTGGTAAACTTAAAAAAGTGTGTTTTTAACGTCGTTTTGATTTGTGCTATGTCGTTTTGATTTGTGCTATTGTTACCGCTGGCTCAATTAAACTCCGGCCCGTTCACAATTTACACCCTTTTATTGAGCTTTTATTGTTGTCGACTAGACACGTTTCATACAAATTCTAAAATTCAAAAAGAAACAGTGGCGTATCATTTACACTTTTTTAATTTTTTAATAAACTGTGTTCCAATTTTGAAGATATAATCAATGTCAATTGGTATTTTCTAGGTTTCTAGATTTGTAGGCACCTATCTAATGAAATAGGTAGGTACCTATATAATATAATAAGTATAAAAGTTTTAAAAAAATATTTCCCTTTAAGAAAACAAGGTATGGAGTTTTCTAGCAAAAAAAGGCTTAGCACCGGTACACACACGCGTTTTTCCGGTGCAGCAGCGTTACTGCAATTGCGGTCCGTGGTGCCGGTACACACACGCGTTTTTCTACAGCGCGGTACCGCCGCGATATCGCGCTGCAGAAAAACGCGTGCGTGTACCGGCACCACAAAACGCAACTGCGGTAACGCTGCGGCACCGCGGCGTCACCGCGCTGCATAAAAACACGTGTGTGTACCGGCGCTTAAGAGGAGTAAAATATAAAATTAATACCTAATATTTATGAACTAAAAAATTATAGCACGCCACTAAACAGAGAATTGAAAACCATCTCTTTTTCCGCCTAATTTATTCTGCCCGGACAAAACGTGTTAGACATTTTTAGAATTGCTGGGAACTCGAAAACCCCACCTCACTAAAGACCCTGTATATTTGATATATTTTAAAGAATTAGAGATGCGACAGACCCATGAGAGTCACTCATACTCAAATTATTGCGTTATGATATTTTCTTGTCTAGTTCATTGGCGTTTCACTAAAATAATTCATGTTGTCAGCGGTGAGTGACATCAATCATCAAGCAACATATAAACAAACACGTTTGTCCGTCATCCCCTGTAAATTTTGACAAAAATCATTTATTTTTATTTTCCGACGCTTATAAATAAAAAGAAGGACGGAAGATGCGTCTCTCTCTGAATAAGGCTAGAATATAGAGGACCGATATTTCCCTGCTATGATTTTGATTTTTATAAATTTGACTATAATAAGTTTGGCGCATCTCTATTTCTTTAAAATATATCATACATATAGGGTGTCGACACCGCACCAGTAACGGGTTAAAACCGGACACTAACAAATCAGTGGCCAGGGCCACTAAATATTAACCTCTAAAACATTAATTTGTCCAAAAATCAAGATTAAAATCAATCTGCGCTCAAGCCCCTCCCCTCTAGAATCCATCTCTTCTCATCGATCCGCGCTCATTCCCCCCCCCAGGATTAATTTCTGCGCACGCCACTGAAAATACAAAAAGTATTTTGGGTTTAAGTCCCATACCTGCCAGTACAAACTCGAACCAACAATCCCTTTGTGAATGCAGATTCACTGGAGTCTTGGGCGGAGTTCGGGTAAAGAAGTAGGCAAAGTTGATGATCAAGACAAGGCCGTGGTTCGGAAATTACGTTGCGTAGATGGCGCTAGCACGATAAAGATCCCTGTGCTCGAAAAAGAGTATCGGGAAAAATTAAATCCTTGAGAAAAGAAAATTGCCTACAGTGAGGATGCTTGATGGACAGGCCCGTTGGGAATTCATATAGTATTAATGTGAGAGTGAATGAATTGTGATTGTCCCGGGCACCAAGTGAATTCAAGTCAGATTATCTTGGTGGCCACCGAATATTGAACTGGCAATAAGTAAAAACGAAACGAAAAGAACGTATTTCAAAAATTCTATCTCTTCATTGTACCCCTTTAAACCATAATTTGCGAAACTGTAAGCCGAAGTTTTGAATATATTTATTTGAAATATTACAAAACTTAGCTTTCTTTCTACAATAGAGTGAAAACCTATCTATGTATACTCTCGTTCGAAGTTAATGGGTATTTTTTTTTAATACTTAAACCTTTTACTAAAACTAATTAAATAAAACATACTTAACGAATTAAGAAGATGAATTTTATTTTTATTAAATTATTTGAGCCAATGTAACAGTTTCAAATATATGATGGTCAACAACTGAAACCACGGATCACCTTCCGTAATGAAACTGCAACCGTTACTGCAACCAAGTTCCCTCAGCACCAGGTTTCCACTTGAAGCCGCTCGAAGTTAGCCGACATCAACAGAGGCAATTTGGTTGCAGTTACAGTTGCAGCTCGCCCCATGACTATGCCGCTTTAATGTGGATGGCGCACGTTGTATAAGTGAAACCTGCCCAATTTAAAAAGCCTTTTAAATTTAAATTAGGTACGTAACATAATGACGCGAGTTTTTCAAATTTGTCTGAATTAGATTTTATTGTTTAGCTGAAAAGCACTATGAAATTGGTTTCTTGATGTGTTACTAAATGATTGGCTTAATAAATGGTAAGTCATAAGTACATATTGTCATGGAATCATAAAATTTCTAAGGACACTTGTTCTTTAAGACAATTCGTACAAGAAAGATGGTTAAGAATAAACTAAAATAGATCACGCAGCCCTGTTAACAACCCTATGTAGTGTAAGTAATAACTAAAGAGCCCATCCAGGTAAAGTAACACAATGTTCCGCGGTGTGATTTTCGATAATCGTTGTTTTTAAAATTAAAAAAAAAACTCTAAATTTAGAGTTGACTAAACTAAACTAGTTGTAATGCGCAATCTTCATCATGAATATCATCTCCAACATCAATCATTCTACGAGAAGTTACAAAGGACCCAATCCAAAAGTTTTATTTGCCTTAAAAACCAAGGTTATTCTATTTGATTTGTAAAAAGGAGATGTGGACACAATCAACCAAATAACATGGGCGCACCCGGGTGGAGGGAAGCAGGGATTCACTTAGGTTTGGCTCAATTGATTTTTACCTTCCTACCCCGCGTAGCAATGGATAGAGAAGGTATTATTTTCGATGAAAAATTTTCTTTTCAGATAACTCCAAAAATATATTATTTTGATGTATTTTGACCTATCCTAGCAATATCGTCGTGATGTCTATTTCTGTCCGTAACACAATAGCTCCTAAACCGCTCAACAGATTTTTATAAAATTTTTTAGGAAAAATAGTGTTCGACACTCTGATTAGATTTTGGTCGCAATCCATTAATGCTAATGACAGTTTTTTGACAATTAAAGCATCGTATCAATACAGTGTTTTCGGAATATAGTAGACCATATTTTAGTTAATAATTCGTGTTATAACCAAAAACTGTAGGAGCTTTAGTTTCTGAGATATTTAAAAAAAAACTGTTTTCAAGGCTAATATATTATCATGGCTTTACTTGAAGTGTGATAAGAGGGTAGCCAGGAAGGTGTCAGATCCGTCATGGATCCATTTATTTTAGATATTTTCCACATACCTTATGAATAAAAATATAAAATCCCATAAAATACGACAATATGAGGACTTGCCCCCCCCCCCCCCCCCCAGAGATCTCGAGCCCCTATGACTCTTGAGTGATTGCTGCACAACCCATTCTAGAAATGAATTGAACATAACTTCTTTAAAAATCATTAAGGTTGGTTATACGCCCATTAACTGATCGGTAGTCTACTACTTGATCAGTACTTCCTTTTTTATACAATCAAACTATTTGACCCAATTTGAGAAACTTCGAAAAAATTCCTTTTTGTATGGTTACGGATGGAACCCTAATGTGGTTCCATATTTGTTGTGGAACAAAGATTGATATTAATGATAACTACAATTTTTGTAATTTTTTGTTGATTTATACCCTGATGAAAATAGGACATTTTCAATACAATTGTGACAAACAAATGTTTGAAAGTTTATTGTCGGCACGAAACCAGTGACGCCGTTAGTGTTAGCATATGAATAAGGTAGTTAACAGAAGTACCGGCCGAGGGTGCTCACAGGCTCGAGCGTTCGATTTGACCCTCCGAAGTGCTCGGCAGCTATTGGTCTTGTTTTTTTAATGCTTTCAATGCAAGAGCTGCCGAGCGCTTTGGGGCGTCAAATTAAATGCTCGAGCCTGTGAACACTCTCGGTCGGTGCTTCGGCTAACTAACAGTGGCGCACCCAGGAATATGTCTTGGAGGGGGCCTGAGGCCTCTTTATGTCCAATTTTAAGCTATTTTTGTGTTTTTTCATGAAAATGTATTAAAAAATCTAACGTTTGGTGCCATCAATAACCCTCAAACATTTGATCATTGCTCACAATTGTATTAAAAATATCCTATTTTTATTAGGGTATAAATTGTTAGGTGATCCGTGGTATAAATCAACTAAAAATTAAAAAACTTGTAGTATTCATATGGTGTTAGTTATAAGAGGGTCAATATTGCAAATAACTCACTCAGTTGTTATGTCATAATGAGGGCCCAAGTAAACTTCATTGATCATCAAAAACAGGTTTTGTATTAATTGTGAAAGGCTTTCGCGGCTGTTCGGCCTCGCACAGTGCGGACTCCTGAGGGCAATATTCGAAAAACTGAGGTTACATTTTAAAAGTTTTAATATTGCAAAAGTATGGATAAATGTCCAGTTTATCTGTAATCATAACCTATTATTTAGTCACACTTGCGAAAGTGAACAAAATAAATAGTTAAAGTCATTACTTTAAAACAGTAGAAAAAAATCGTATAAAATACCTATCAGAAAATTAATTTTACTGGTTCTGCATTTAAATATAAAAAAATTTTTCTTAAAGTATTACAGTAATATATATTTACGCTATTTGTTTAAATAAAATGTTGTCAAATTGACGTCTCGCTTTTAAAATAATTTAATTAAAACTGTTATGCTTACAAAAAAAAAATATTTTTTAAATTTTATTAAGGTTATAAAAAATTGCAAAGATTTGCAAGGTCTGGCATATATCCTAAATATTAGTCCAATGAATTAGCAAAAAGGTAGCATAAATATTTTTTGCTACTGGCTGCTACTAAGGGTGCTGTATTTTTTTAAATAATATATTTCAATCCTAATAATTTATATCACATTGGTTACCACCCCGGTTGAGAGGCCTCACATCATCTCCTGTTTAGGTATACCCTTAAAACCAGTCTTGCCGCCATTGGGACAAATATAAAATTAAGACAGCTCTTATCAACGTCAAAAATGGCGGCAGCAAGTTGTCAAAAATGGCACTAAATCTGGAGAAGATATAAGGCTCAATATTCGGTGATGGTGAGTGGTTATAGGTGATAATAAATTTAAAAAAAAATTCCCAAAATATTTATGGTACTAAGTCACCTTATACTACTGTGAGCAAAACGGAAAATTAAATATTTTAGAATCACATATCGTATTGGCAGTTTTTTGTCAATGGGAACGCACAAAAACAATAATTTGAGGTAGTCAATAAAATTATAAAAATACTGCTATCAGTCTGTATCTTTTGAGCACTCGGCAAATTGTAGCTACATACAATTTTTTCTTCTCGGGATAAAAGTGCCACTTAAATCCCTAAGAAGATAATATACTATTTTATCACTTTTTTTAAACTTTTAGAACGCATAAGCATAAAACATTAAGACTTGTTAAATGAGTGGCCTCTCACGAAAATCTGAAGGTGTTAAATATTTTCAAAAAAATTCAACCTTTGTTGGGTTTAGAAGAATGTTCTGACAAAAATAACCAAATTCTAAATAAGGCATCATTAAGTTTTTGCAAAAGTCTCAGTCTCAAATGGAAGCTATCGGGACGAAACAAAATTTATTTTCAAAACCGTTATTTCGAATGGTTAAATAAATATAGCTACGGGGACGCGTTTCTGCCTCATTAGGCTTCATTCAGCCCGTTACCCTCAACATACAAGAAGCTATAAAGAGATCCTACACAACCCGCAATTAAAAAAGTGAATCACTTAATTAAGATTTCTTCATTGGAGGACCCAGTCAAGAAGATGCTATGCCAAAGTGAAGCCCTGACTTCGAGATTGTATGGACTACCAAAAATCCACAAAAACGATGTGCCTCTTCGTCCCATTGTCAGTACTATAGGCTCACCAACATACAAACTTGCTAAACATCTTGCTTCCCTCTTGCAACCCCACATCGGACTAACGGATTCGTATGTAAGAGACTCCACCCACTTCATTGAGAAGATCAAAAACATAGTCATGGACGAGAAAGACATCTTAGTAAGCTTTGATGTTGTGTCTTTGT
This sequence comes from Aspidapion aeneum, assembly GCA_963576565.1. Lineage (NCBI taxonomy): Eukaryota > Metazoa > Arthropoda > Insecta > Coleoptera > Brentidae > Aspidapion > Aspidapion aeneum. The sequence goes on from OY755042.1 coordinate 14,348,473, forward strand.
TCACGAAGGTACCTTTGGCCGAGGCAATGAGGGAAGTGGAACACATATTTCCGAAGGACATCACCGACCTGTTTAAAATCTGCCTAACGACATCAAACAGATCGATGGAGTATCAATGAGTAGCCCTTTATCGCCAGTGATTGCGAACTTTTTCATGGAGAAACAAGAAGAGAAGGCATTGGATAATGCCCCTCATAAATCCAAAGTCTGGTTTCGATATGTAGATGACACTTTTGTCGTTTGGCCTTATGGTAGAGACAGCCTTAATGAATTTCTCAACCACATTAACACCATACACCCCAGTATACAATTTACAATGGAAACAGAGAACAACAGAGAATTGGCATTCCTTGACGTACTAGTAACGAGGAAAGAGGGACGACTAGGACATACCGTTTACAGAAAACCTACTCACACAGACCGCTACCTAAACAACACATCTAACCACCACCCGTGCCAACGAAAAGGGGTAATAAGAACATGGTAGAGAGGTCGAAAAGAATCTGCGAACCCGAACATCTAGACAAAGAATTAAACCTTCTTAAAAACGTCCTCGTAGCAAATGGATACACTCAAAGCGACATAGATAAATGTATACGGCTAAAGCCGAGCACTAGCTAAAGCCGAACCGTAGCGGTGGACTGAGCAGCCGCGAAGTTACTTCAAGAGCCTTTCTGCCCTACATCCCTAGAGTGACGGATAGGATCGGACATATTCTGGGAAAACACAACATAAAACCGATCTTCAAGCCATCTAAGAAGATCGAGAACCACCTCAGATCTGCGAAGGATATAAGGGGCCCACTAAGTTCTTCAGGGGTATACCGTATTCCCTGTACCTGTGGAAGTGTCTACATCGGAACAACCAAACGGTTACGGACACAAGAATCAGTTGCAGACCACACACTAAACAATGAAGACCACCGAATAAAATTCGAAGACACACAAGTTCTCTGCGCCTTCTCTTCATACTATCCAAGACTCTATAGAGAAGCAATCGAAATTCATAAACACCAGCAGAACTTCAACAGATCTGAAGAAACTCTTAAAATTAACAGAACATGGGTACCGGTCTTCAAAACACTAAAGGGCTCGCTTACAACAAAAAAACTGAATCTCGGGAAAGTGACCAATCACCGACCAGCTCTGATATACGCCCCGCCCACCATAGCGTATATAACCTGCGCCCGCGACTAACCACCAGTCTTCGAGAAGCCGACAAACAGTCAACATCTCCTGAAGATGCCATCCACTCGAGATGGCGAAACGTCGAGAACGAATTTCCAACGACGACGGCCGAACAGCCCGGAAGCACACCCACCATGTTTTGTATTAATAAGAGTTTTAAAAATATTAAATTTTTTGAAGCTAGTATATTCACAACTATTAGAAAATTTGCAATATTTTCACTTTGTATTGGAGATACTCTTGATAAATATGCCAAACTTATCAAAATAAAAACATTTTAAAAGCTGTTTTTATACGACTGTCTTGTAAAAGGGGGTTTTGCGCACGGAGAACACGATCTGAAAATGGCATTTTGCGCACGCTGTGTGCAAAACGTTTTGCACACGCTTATGTCATTTTTGCGCACGCCTATGTCATTTCTGCATACGGGTCTCCCGTCATTGTGATTTTTGTTGTTGTCACCCATCAATATAAGTTGGCTTAGGCTGTTTACATAATCACTATCTGAATGACATCTCGTGACCAACTTGACTAAAAGAACGACCGGTAAAAAGATTTTCCGACCACTTGGTTCTTTACCGGCCTCTGTTTAAACCGGAAAGATTTAAAAAACGACCTGCCAGTAAAATAACACTTTCCGTATAAAAAATATACGGAAACTGCTTGTTTTCCGGTCTGTTTAAATTTTTTTTATAAGATTCTACCTAAGTTTAAGTTTAACCAAAAAGAGTGTCCTTATACTTGTTTCTTCGCAAAAATGAAAATATAAGCACGCTATCACCTGGCCGAAGTGCTCCATTACTTTAAACACTTAATATTGGCAAGCGGTGTTTTATTGTAATATAAAGTGGGAAATTATTAGGTGTATTAAGTTGAACACTAATCGAGGCATGCCCAAATGGATGCCTTAATGTAATTTCCAAATTGGATCACGTAATAATTGAGTCATTAATACGGACTGTTTGCGCCTGCGAAATTGAAGTGCGGCAGTAATGATTTTTCCATAAACTGTACTCTTCAATCATCCATAAATGCGCTGTTAAAAACAAAAATATTGACATCCCAGTCAGCATTGAGCATCGGGTAATAGTCGACCCGAAGTGTTCAGCATCGGAGGTATGTCGGCACCGGCAATTCCACTATGGTTACGAGGCGTCCCGTTTTTTTCGAGATTGTCCCGTTATTGAATGTTTTGTCTCGGGCAAGGTATTAACGGGACGTAATTTGTCCCGTTCTTCGATATTATCACAACATTAAAAAAAAAAAATACTTTAAATCCATTCCACTGTTTTATTTTAACAATTCAACACAAAAATAATAAGACTATTTTTTAACATAGGTTTACGTAAAAGTGCTTATATCACGGGCGTTATTATTAAAGTTCTAGCCCGAGCTGTATACCCTAGACACGTGCAAAGCATGAAAATTTGAATGCATATTCTGTGCAAAAAATACAATATTTTTGATCTGCAGTACCCTTATGGATAAAGTGGGGGAAATTAAAAAACAAATGGTGGACAAAAATTGACAAAAATTAGGTACTAACAATATAGTCAAGTATATACTTGTTTTTATATAAATTGTATTCAGTGATTTCAAAACAAATCGGCTGCCCGAAATTAAAACAAAATAACTGACATTTTTCGAAAAATCGAGATTTTTGTTAATTTACATAATCGTAATCTGACGCACATTTTAGTATAAGAATTTTACAAAGCGGTTCAGAAATACCGAAGTTATTATATGATTTAGACCACGTTACCCTATTTACCTACTCCTATGCTTTTTAAATACTTTATATTGATTTTTCTCGGTTTTGATAAATCTGCAGTTACTTTGTTTTAACGTCGGGCAGCCGAAATGGTTTCAAGGTCTTTTGACTTATGTATTGACAACATTGGTGCGCGCTACTCCCATACCAATTGAGTGAAAATTACTAAATATAGAACAACATTAAGGAGGTCATGTCTATTTGAAAAAAAAATACTTATGTATCATGTCTCCAAGATGGCGGCAAATTTATCAAAATATCAACATATCAACATATTTCATTTATTCCAATTTAGCACCAAACAAATTTTGACCAACGGACATTAAATTCTAATATCCTTAAACAGGAGAATTTAAGAAAAAAAAATTGGTACAGACTTGACCTTGTTTGACCTTGATAAGATCATCTTATATTGAAAAAATTGAATTTTTTTGTGTTTTCTTTAAATTTTTCCTGCGCTTACATTAAAAAATATTAAAATAAAAAAGAAAACTCAGTCAGGTAAAGAAAGCCCTAAGGCACAACTCCTCCTTAATCTTTATCCTAAATTTAGTAATTCTCACTTAATTGTTATGATCATATTTAATTTTCTATGTGGCATTTTTCAAAGTCAAAAAGCTTTAAACCAAAGATTTTACAGCAAATTTCTACAGGTCTTGTTTTTAATCTAAAAGCTTTTTGCTTTGCTTTTGATAATCCTCGAATTTTTGTGATTTTTTAAATCAAAATACACAAAAATCGGGTTTTTCCGAATAAATCTTAACTTTTCAAGGTCACGCAAGGTCCAATAACTTTGAAAACATTTTTTTTAATTACAAAATACAAATTATATATATTTTCCACGTAGTTGAGGAAATACGGCTTGCACAGCTCGGGATATAGCGTGGACGGCATTCCTGTGGGAAAAACCGCAGCACTGTTGCACCACTAAAATTATGAATAACTAATATAATTTACCTTAAATTTAGTGTTTATCCTACATAAAACACAAATAATTTTATAGTTTTAAAATGCCTTTTTAAAGCTTTATATGCTCAGTTTTGTTGTAAAAATAAAAGGAACAATCTGTAGCTACACATAACTGAAAGTACATAAATGTAATTCCGTGATTATACAAAATTGCTATATAGATAAAACTTTTTAGATTTCTTACACATTAAAAGTATACCTAATTTTACATACTCTTACGTACCCTATGCGGTAAAGTAACTTTACCACACAGTGTGCGGTAAAGTAAAATTATGCATAATTGATATAGTTTACCTTAAATTTTAGTGTTTACTTACATAATACATAGATATTTTAATAGTTTTAAAATGCCTTAAAATTTTATTTGCTCATAGGTAAAATATTGTACCTAACTCCTGCGTAAAGTGCCTTTACCGCCCTTGCCATCTTGACCGAACTCCGCTTACGCGTCGTCGTAAAGTAATACTTTCCGCACTTTTTAGGTAAATAACTATTTCATAAACACAATGGACCCGTAGGTCTACGTGAGACCAGCTGACGTTACCAGTTCGTGGTCTGTCACCTTACCTTACCTAACCTATCCAATATGTCAACTGTCAAAAATATATAGATTGGACTAAGTTAAGGTGACCATTTGTCGGGATAAAGCCTGACAAGTTCGGCTTTTTGGTCCAAATGAAAATGCCCGACCTTCTTCGTTTTTGTCGTTCAGCTTTTTTGATTAAATTAATGGGTTATACTTGAAATGACTTTAGTTTTAGTGTTAGCCAATTAACTTTACTTAACTCTCACAAATCAACTGGCGCACCCAGGGCACCCTCTCCCACTCTACAATTCAAGATCAAAAATTATTAAAGAATAATTTAATTTTTTTTAAACTAAACACATTTGTTGCCCATCTCCCCAAACATATTATCTCACACATATACTATACTATAGTAGTGTGAGCTATGGTGATCCTAATTTTTTTGAGAAAAAAAAGTTGCTCCGATTTCAAAAATTTTTATATATCTTTGCGTTTCAGATGATTTTGAAACTTTTTTGTTACGCCGTCTGTCTGTCTGTCTGTCTGTCTGTCTGTCTGTCTGTCTGTCTGTCTGTCTGTCTGTCTGTCTGTCTGTCTGTCTGTCTGTCTGTCTGTCTGTCTGTCTGTCTGTCTGTCTGTCTGTCTGTCTGTCTGTCTGTCTGTCTGTCTGTCTGTCTGTCTGTCTGTCTGTCTGTCTGTCTGTCTGTCTGTCTGTCTGTCTGTCTGTCTGTCTGTCTGTCTGTCTGTCTGTCTGTCTGTCTGTCTGTCTGTCTGTCTGTCTGTCTGTCTGTCTGTCTGTCTGTCTGTCTGTCTGTCTGTCTGTCTGTCTGTCTGTCTGTCTGTCTGTCTGTCTGTCTGTCTGTCTGTCTGTCTGTCTGTCTGTCTGTCTGTCTGTCTGTCTGTCTGTCTGTCTGTCTGTCTGTCTGTCTGTCTGTCTGTCTGTCTGTCTGTCTGTCTGTCTGTCTGTCTGTCTGTCTGTCTGTCTGTCTGTCTGTCTGTCTGTCTGTCTGTCTGTCTGTCTGTCTGTCTGTCTGTCTGTCTGTCTGTCTGTCTGTCTGTCTGTCTGTCTGTCTGTCTGTCTGTCTGTCTGTCTGTCTGTCTGTCTGTCTGTCTGTCTGTCTGTCTGTCTGTCTGTCTGTCTGTCTGTCTGTCTGTCTGTCTGTCTGTCTGTCTGTCTGTCTGTCTGTCTGTCTGTCTGTCTGTCTGTCTGTCTGTCTGTCTGTCTGTCTGTCTGTCTGTCTGTCTGTCTGTCTGTCTGTCTGTCTGTCTGTCTGTCTGTCTGTCTGTCTGTCTGTCTGTCTGTCTGTCTGTCTGTCTGTCTGTCTGTCTGTCTGTCTGTCTGTCTG